>OMLF01033103.1:28763-41811 GCA_900302615.1 Holocentrus rufus
GGGGGGGGGCTGCAGTTTCAATGGAGTGAGACGGTGCTACTGACTTTCAGCCATTCCTTAACATTCAGATGGGGGCACATAAATAGATACTGGTTCTGCAAATACACTCCATGTGGATTCAAATGCCCAGAATCAAAGTCCTTTAAACCAATGCCATGCCTCTGGGCTGCTTCCCAAGCTGTTACATCACACTTCTATAATGCTTTAGATGCATTATTATATTAGTGTGTAATGGAACAAAAAAAAACAATTCATAACCAACAAAACCAAGTCATTCCGTGCGGCAAAAGTCCAATCCATGTGGTTCATAGATCTGTATTGGTGACTCTGGAAAACACTAATAAACTGATGGTATGTTTTCACACCTTCCTGGAAATGCACAGTCTCTGCCATCCTGAACTCATCAAGTGAGATGTTCCCATCAAAGAGAATTTTAATTGATTCAGTGTTAGATCTTGTCTTGTATTCAGAAAATCTGACTACATGGCTCATAGTCGATGCAAAGACGTTTCTGGAGCGTCCGAGATCTTCCGCGTACAGATGTAACAGTGTGTGGGTGAAGTTTAATGCGTTCACATGAACTGTTAAGGCGATGTGAGTTGGAGGAGCACAGAGGAGCTTAAGAGGCAGTTTTTTTTTTGTTTTTTGTTTTTTTAGACGGCGGGGGTGGGCTGGGCCTGCTGAGGGTTGCTGGTGGTTGTGGGCGTGGCCTGTCGGGGGAGTGTGTACATGGCGCCCAGGAACTGGTCGGCGATGCGTCCTGCCTCGCGGAGCCCGCTGAGCAGGGCGCCGTGGACCGTGGCCGGGTAGTTCCTGATGGTGTGCTCGCCGGCGAAGAAGAGGCGAGGGACAGGCTGAGAGAGGGAGGGAGAGAGGGGGAAAAAAAAAGAGGAATGGTGAGGGGAAAAAATGTGGGGTAGTAAAATGACAGAACTCATCAGTCAGCACATAAATATGACTTGTTCACATCAATCAGCTCGCCAGCATCAAAACACCCAAAAAACATCTGTGTTGGGAACAAACTGGTCCGCCTCGGTCTGGCTGAATACTGTGGGCTGGCTGGGATGCTTTCTCTCTCTCTTTCTCACACACACACAAACATTTCGACTCCTGCACACACACACTCTGACACTGGGACCACAGGACCATTCACAATGAGCATTTCCATCATATGTGTGTGTGTTTGTGTGTGTGTGTGCTTACTTGTGAGGCTCCTGGTATGGCGGGGCCAGGGGTGATGGGCTGTGCCATGAGGTCATAGTCATTTCCTGAAGAACCTGCTGCTACGTACGAGTAGGAGCCCCGAGCCCAGGGGTCGGCACGCCAACGGGTTACCACAGTTTCCTTTGGCTGCCATGACAACAAACAACAACACAAACAAGGCTTGTTAAGGGTTTCCATGCTGATATTAGAAGGACCTGTAAACAGCTGAATGGTAATCAGCTCCAAAGCTGGCCTCTGTGCATATGATTTTCTTCCATATGAAACCATAGTGGATGATTCATAATGACGGGTGGTTTGGATGCGACTCGGCGTACGAGCGCCTTTCACATACGCTTACAGTGTCAAGCTGTGCTGGTTAGCAGTCAAATCAGGAACCAATTTTGACATTCCTTCAAAAAAAAAAAAAAAAAAACTGAAAGGACCCGAGAAAAACCTCATGATGGATCACAAACATGTAATCCATCGCTATTTTTCTGTAGACAGCAAATCCAGTGAGAGTGATTTAGAACCAAACACAGGATCAGACATGTTTTCTGAGGCTTATCAGCAAATATTACATTGAAACTGAGGACAAAATCAATAAATTGGAGTGTGTGACAGGGTGTAACCTGGAAGAATTTGCTAAAAGAAAACGTGTGTTCAGACACTTTTTCTTTATATGGAATCCTATGGAAAGTGGCTGTTAAACCCTAAGAAAGCGGCAGTTAAAAAAGAACAGGACGCCCACAAAGCACCGCCGCTGGTGTTTATTTTCCCCCAGTTGAAACAAGTTCAACTTTTCACAAAAGCAGACACTGACGTCAACCGCTTTATTATCAGCCAACCAATCGTGACGATAAGATCAGTTAGCGTGTTGCCCGCTCTGACATTAATGTCATGTGTGAACACAGAACAGAGTCGGTTCTTTTCACTGATGATACAAACACACCTGTGGCACTGCGCTGCTCCCAAATATTCCCTTCAGGATGGCGAGGCATCGTCCGACTATAACATCATCACTGATGTTCTCCATGATGCCGGCCGCCTCGCCCGCCATCAGAGCCAGCAGGATGGGGGCTGACAAGGGACAAAAAGGAAAAATAAATATTAATAAATCATTTTTCTTCATGAAGACTGATCCTGACACAATTAAAGAGAGTTTGCTTCTGATATTTGAACTAAAAAAGCACAGCTGGGCATCATAAACAAGACCTACTGGGTCAGGAAGAGCTTTTTTTTTTTTTTTTTAAACCAATACAAATTTTTCTATGAGCTATCAACAGTGCATGACTGAAAATATGGGATCCTTATAGTGGGATTTGAAGTTATGTGCAACAAAAGTGATTCTGTTGCAAAAAAACAAGATGCATGTATAGATACTGTACAGTGAATGAACTATAATGTGTAAAAAGTACCATTTAAGGTGTAGAATTTAATCTAAAATGGCATCTACAATTATGCAAATGATATCTAAACCATCAGCCGTGAGGTGAAAGCACTGCGCACACCTTTGTAAAGGTTCCAGAAGAGGAAGAGCTCGCCCCGGCTTGCCGTGGTGGAGCCAACGTGACCGAACAGGTTGACGCTGGGATCCCAGAACACGCGGTCGAAACACAACACCACCTACAGGCAGGGGAGAACACACACAAACACACACACACACACACACACGCCCAGGAATGGTCACACATTCATTTGAAACACGCTGAACCACACATTAGTTATTCCTCTGTCCCTGCGCTGTGCTGCGCAGCTGGTTGGATCTGAGAATGTGGCATGTGGCAGCAATAACCACAATGCTCCCTTTCATTAATAACTCAGCTGAGAGTCATCTTATGACAAAATCTGCTTCTTCAAGTTGACCGCTGACAGGGGAAGTGATTCTGGGGAAGAACTCCCTCTGCTGGTTGAAGACGCGACGAGCAGCTGAGATTGCATAATAATGCCGCATTCTCCTCTGTGCTGCAGCAGAATTAGGAGATAAACTATTCAGCTGCAGATGATGCTCAGTGACAGGGACAGAGAGAGGGAGAGGGGGAGAGAGAGAGAGAGAGAAAAGAGAGAGAGAGAGAAAAAAGAGAGCAGACAGAGCAAGCGATGACGGGACGGGACTGACACAGAGCGAGGACTGTGATTGGATTACTAACACACTGGGGATAAAAAAAATAAAAAAAAATCCTCCACCTGCATACCAACAGACTCCTTCCCTCTTTACACTCACCCTAACCATCCCACCCTCTCGATCCCTCTGTGCATCTGAATCCCTGAGAACCAGATGTAAAATAGGATGAAGAGTTAACGCTCTAGGCTATTTAGATGAAGCAGAGAGCTCCTCGCTCTGAGCTGCGCACTCAACACCTGTTATGATTTATGAGAGACAGAGGGAGAGAGGGATCTGTTGAATGCAGCAGGGACACTCACTTAACAAGCGATGACGCCATCGCTGAGTGCAGCGGTGAAGTACACAACTGCAGGGGATGCAAAACACTACAAATGGATTCTGGCTGCTTCTCCTCCATTGCAGGAGCTCACGAGCAGCTGAAGGTCAAGCTGCAGAGTGAGGACACTGCAGCAGAGACGAGCCTCCACCTTTGTCCAAACGCAGAGTGGCTGCCTCTGATAAATCCTAACCTGAGCTGCACTTTACTGTGAGGCAGAGGATGCATGGATTTGTGTGTGTTGAGAGGTCGAACCTTGTTGAGGTTGCCAAAGCCCATCCTCTGTATGGCGGCGGTCTTCCACTCAGGCAGAGGGGGGACGAACTGCACGGCGGGAGGCTGCTGCTTCATCACGCCCAGAGGCAGGGTGCACAGCACAGCGTCGCACTTGTAGATGAAGGTCTGCGTGGTGGAGCGAGTGTTGACCGCGATCACCTCACAGCCTGGGGGAAACGGACGGACAAATAACGGGTTGGACATGCGTGCATAAATTACTCAAATAGCGGGATTCATGGCCAAGCGCACACACAAACACAAACACAAACACACACACTCCTGTGCACATACCAGAGGCCGTGTATCGGACCTGCCGCACCGCTGTGTTCAGTTTGATGTCCAGACCCTCAGCCAGGGCCACAGGTACACACGAGTAGCCGTTCCTTACTGTCAGGTGGCTGCCGGTGAACTCAAAGTCATCATCCTATACAAAAGGTAAAACCGCGTTAGTACAATAACAAAAGACAACAAGCTTCTCAAATTATAGATAATAGCATAAGTAGCTCATAATTAAACTGGAATTAACCTTGACATGATATACATGGGATAGTCAGAGGCACGAAGACAACTGCAGTGTTTCCCAATATGAAATGACGGTTGAGTGATCGGTCATGCGGTTGGGGAGGGGTTGCATTCATTAATAAGAAAATGCGTGAATGAAGATGTTTAGCCGATGGGTGTGAGAGAGAGGGAGAGAGAGAGCGTTTGTCTGTAAATGCAAGTGTCAGTTATATGCGTGGGGATGCCGACATGACGCTATGGTGGGGCAAATGAATGGGAAACCCTGCATTGTCAAGACTACTGCGAGTTTTGAGATTTTAAAAAAGGGATGCATGTATGGACCTGATCCCAGTGCTTGAGAGAAAGGGTGGAGAGGGGTGTAGCGTTGGCAAACTCCAGGTTGGCAAAGTGCCAGTCTAGGATCTGTCTGTCCCTGGATGACAGGTAAACATCACTGAGAGAAGAGAGAGAGAGAGAGAGAGAGAAACAGAGACCGGTTAGGTCAAACTGACAGTTATGTAGATAATAGAGGAACAGGTTTACTCATACAAAAGCTAAAAAAGAGAGTTGTCAGTTGATTGATCATTGGTTTTGACAGCTTGTGCAGTGAAAGTAAAAACATGAATACAAAACAGCACACAGTATATACCATGCAGACAACCATCAATTGATAAGACCACCACAGAGTCAATCAGGACTGCAACAAATCATTTTAATAATTAACTAGAAGACTAGAAGAAAATTAATTAGCTTTATAAGGCAATTATAAACTTGCAGAGAAGAGTTATGCGCAGTCAAAATTATGAAAGAAAAGAAATTATATGTAAAGCATCAGCAAAGGCCTACTGATATCTATTATACACCAAACTTAATACCAAGTATTTCTCCATGTGGTCAGTGAACAGCTGATCTGTAGACTACCTGCACCTTTTCAAGTCAGCTTCAACCACTCACTGCTGCTGTTTTCACAGTCAACAAATATTTGATTTTGACAGAACTTTATTTATGTTAGCAATTACTTCCGTGTAGCTGCTGCTCAGGAAACACTGCCAAGCTTGAATAGCTTCTGTTCAGAGCAATAAATGAATTTAGGGGACCAGAGATGTGCATTCAGACTGTTATTATCACAGACTAGTGTGCTGAACCAAATTTAACCTGCCACCTGCTGCTGCTTTTCCTGTTCCCAGCTGCGATAAAATTATTTATTTATAAAGGTGGAGAATAACTTAACAAGATCATGGATCTAATAAGATGTATTTTAGAAAAAGAACTCACATGCGTGTAAACAGAGCAACAGGTAATCATTACAAAGCTGTTTATAGCAGCTCCAGAAGGAATGTAAACAGTGCCGTCGCACCAAGAGATGTGAGGAAAAGGTTTTTGCCTCTAAGCCTTACAGAAGGGGAAGAAGAAACAAGTAAATGGAGGATCCAGCACCCGCAGTGCTTGGAACCCTAATAAATGATGACAGAGTGCAGAGGAAGACCACTGTGAGCAGGAAGCGGAGGAGGAGGTAGAGATGCTGAAGCTAACAGTGGGTGGATGGATGGAGGAGTGGAGGAGCTACCTGGGTGGATTGGCCTCCAGCTCTTGAAGCTTCTCCTCTAGTTTGACCTGCATCTCCGCCAACTCATCGTACTCCTACACAGGGACAGAGAGCAACGAGATTTAGATAGTGTGTGTTCATCTCAATTTCATATATACAGCATCACTGCCAGGGATCTAGCGCTGCACAATTATCAATAAAATTAGATTTTTTTTCCTCTATATATTTTCAACCACAATTTACAGTCAGTGATTTGAGGAATGCAATTATTTTGCTGGACTTTTGCATTTTACAACAACACCTTGACAATTTTCAACTTAAACTTAAATTTCAATTTAAAGTTTGCATTTCAATTGACCAATATGCCAATATCACTTGTTGAAACTGATTTCATACCATATTTCTGCACTCAATTTAATGTCAATAAAGCTCAAACAAATATTTCACACTGAAGTAAAAAAAGGTCAGACTTATCAGCTTAAGAAGCTGAACAAGTCTTAAGCTAAGTGTGAAGAAAACTATCGTGCCAGTGCATGTGTGTGTTCTTATGTACTAAGTACACACCCAGAGGGTTTCAGGTCCTGTAGAAAAGGACAAGCAGCCTTGACAGAGAGGGCTGACTCGGCCTGTTCACAGGTTCGCCACAACAGAACAAACGACCAAAGCGGCCCGAGGAGCCAGCTATAATAGCATCACCTAACCTGGAGAAAGCTGTACTTAATAATACCTCCCATCTCGACAGGCCCCTGGGTAGCAAGCACCACTTAGCCAAGACCATTACCAACCTGGCAGGACACTTAAATAAGGCAAAAAGTCAATCGTAGAAAATATCTCAGCAAAAATGTCTCGACCAAGGCACTAAATCTAAATATACTATGTAGTCTCACATACGGTCTTATAGGGAACGTGTGTGTGTACAACTCCAGACAGAAAGACAGTCAGGCTGAGATTTAAGGCCTTGAAGTGGTTTCTCAGACAGTGGATGGGTAACAGACAACTCCAGCTCAGACACCAGCTGTGTTTAAACCAACTCAAACCACCTTCTAAAATATACACATCCCACTAGCGGAGGCGATTTCTCTGCACCAAAAATAAAACGGCAGCACTCACTCTAATAATACATCCTGCTAAGGCATTAAACCACTTAAACACAGCCTGTCTGGTTTACTTAGAGAGAATTACAATGGCATGGCATTAAAATTCTGTGAGGCCTGCTAGTCCCTGACCTACCAGTCCATAAAATACCCATTTTACATACTAGTAGTTCTTCCGCATTCTAGCACAGCTACAAATTATTTTCTCTTAGTTAAAAAAGAAAGAAAAAAAAGAAAAAAGAGATCCTTCAAAGTAAAGGGAAAGACCCTGTACAGGAAATACTTAATAACCATGCTGGGAAAACTTAATTTAAGGTTTCCAGAGGGTACTTCAAAACTACTGCAATTCAAAAGACAGAAATTATATAATACCTAAAACACCACAAAGAGCTGAAAATATTAGCAATTAATATTTTACTGCTTTAAAACGCAGCATTTTAACTCTTGCATTCTGATCTCCGTCTGGGCCAAGAGGTCTGAGGGAATAATCAAAGAATCATGTGGGAATTTGTTTTGGAAAAAAACAAGCCGTCTAGATAACTGCCTACAGCTTGGAAATATCTGCAGGAAATTTAAGGTGATACGAGAGCTCCTTTCAAACTTTCAGCCAGGCCATTGTTTGGCCTGCCTGTGACCACATATCACTTTTATGCAATTTTCACACCATGTCTTTTCCTCTTCACAAACTCATCTTTTCTCCCACATGATCTAACTGCTTCTTTGATCTAAACCACTAGTTCATTTGGGATGAGGCCATGGCTGGGCATGGATCGCTGGGATGCAGCGGCGGCGCATGAGCTCACTTTGCAGAGGGCGGTGAGGTCACGATGCTTGCTCTTAACCAGGAACTCAGCTGTGATATCTCTGGGAGGTTTGACCTCGCTGGCCTCCTTGTACTGCTGATGGAGCTCCTTAACCCGCTCCTTACAGGTCACCATCTTCAGGAAGGAAAAGGGGAGAGGAAGGGAAAGGCAGATGGACGGAGGAAGTCATGAGATAACAGGAGAAACAAAAACAGGAAAACATTTATGGAGAAAGCAGTATAGTAACATTGGAGAAGATTATCTCATTGTACTTACACAGATGCACACAATCACATCGACACTTCACATTTCATTTGCTCACCTTGTTGAGGAGCTCTTTGAGATCCTCCTGGGTCTTCACAATCTTCTTCCAGTGCTCAATCTGCTCATCTTTTACGTGTTTCTCCTGCAACCTGCACACAGACTCAAGATCAGGATTCCTGTATGTACATACTGTATGTCTTTGGTTTGCATACACATGTGCAGAATACATCTGTTTTGCCACCTCCTATCCCAAAGAACACACTGCTGTTGACTGTGTGCGTGTGTGTGTACATCACACTCACTGTATGACCACCTCCAGGGCCTGACCCAGAGAAACAGGCTTGTTGTTGAGGAAGTTGAAGTCCAGCTGGTGGCTGAGGTAGGAGGTGGCCTCCAGCAGTCTGTTGAACTCCTGCTCCACCATCTCATCTTTCTCCTTGGGCACCTGGACACACAAACACACACACACATACCCACAATCATACAACAAGAACACTGGACTGTTAGTCACACTTTATGACATTTAAAAAAACAACAACATGATTTTGTAATCAGTAGGAATAGGACAGCAACTTCAGCTGAAGTGCTGTAGATGGCAAGATTATTTACTCATACCAAGAAAAAGTGTTGGCTGATTAACCAAAATCTGCTATTCACTGGCAAAAATGAACTTTATATTATCTCTATCTTGACAATAGTCCATATTCTACCTTCCAAACCATCTTCTTTCCTTCTCTCTTTAAGGTCAGTGAGCCAATGTATGGGACCATGTGTCATTTAATTGGCTGTGGGGGCTGGTTCAAAAAGGGGGGGGGTAATGTTTATTTTCCCTATCTGGGAGAGAGCTATATTTCTAGAAAGCACAGGGGACAGCGGGGCAATTTTCTTCCACAGCCAATATGCATTTTTTATTTGCAAATCTGTCAAATGCTTTTAATGTCATCTACTGTGTGGCCATAAAATTGACCCAGTCCTCACATCCCAAGGGGCAGAAAAACCACTGAGGGGGTACAAAGTGGAACAACTCATTGAGTGTGCTTTGCTGGGCAGCACTTACGAGTGCAAGCAGCGGCAAAAAAGCATTCGGCTAATTAAAATTTTTTTTAGCTGCAACTGGCAGCTAGTATAAGTCACTTTGTCGAAACAGTCCCCGAGTTTAAGTAGTATTTACTGGCCATATACCACTGAGGGACAACGCTGCTATAAAAATGCAATGAGCCAGGCCGCTGCAGCACTCCTAGTTTAGCAAGGCTGGTTTGTTTCCACGCCAGACACAAATCTCAATTTAAGAAGCACCAAGTTGGTAGCAGCTTGTCACTGATTCTGCTTTTGCTCTTTTTCATATTGTGAATAGAAGTTAATGCTTAGTATAGATGTGTAATCAGACTAACCCCACATTACCCGCACCTCCATCAAGTACCAGGATAACTTGATGTATGTATATGTTGCTTTGTTATTATGGTTTGTACATGTTTATTACATTTATAAAGAATTTAATGTTTGGGGCAACAGAAACAAGATGGTCATGAGGACATGTGTATGTTTTTTTCCTAAAAATACACCAGCTGTTGCGCCCCAATAAAGAATGCTTTGCCCCTAAGCAGAAAAACAACACATTCTCCTGTCATTATGCAACGGTTGCTCAAGGAAGATGCTGAATGTCTCATGATGTAATCCATATTTTGATGAACATGCAGTGACAGATTTAATAGCATGCTTTCAAAATCACACACTATAGACGTCATGCTGAAATAGCAGCAACTTGGGACAAAAAGGGTGTTATTAAAACTTGCTGCAAATAAGGGAAAATCCACACTTGCGGTGTTCCAATTATTTGAACAAACCAATCAAGATTTGTGAACAGAAAGCCACGTCTCCAAATGCTAGAAACCACAGAACCAGTGCTCTTTGTTTGTGATGTTCCCAGGAGACTATTCAGTGTCATATTGACACTGAATATGGCAGTAACTTTGCGGGCTCAGAGAATTTGTTTGTGCTTTTACATCCAAATGAGCTCCATTTTAGTACAGTGCAAATGACTCTGTACCAGAGAGACAACCATAAAGAATCCATAAAATTCAAATGGTATAGTCACAATATCAATAAAAACTCTTGTTCATTTTAAGTGGAGCAACTCTTGCAAATGTCTTATTATAATATCAATAATTTGGTGGGGACTCTGTTGTTTGTAATTTTTTAAGAGACTTACTAACAACCTAAGCAAGATTTTAAGACAAATCAACTTCTGTTACTGTGTGGATGTTCCCTTTAATGGAAAACGCAGTTAGGATTTATTCAGTAATTACTATTCTAGAAGAGATACATGATGTGAGCTAGAGAGACTACGCTTATTATATCTCTCTTAATCTCCTAAATAATGAGAAATGATGTGTTATACAAGGCAAAAATTAAATGGATGGAGCTTAAATCTTGAGAACTTTTTTTTAAATGATTCAAAATGAGATGAGGAATATATTATGTAAATAAACCAATACATACACTTGTGCATCGTTCACCCTTTAGTAGTTCACCAAAAGATGAACATGGGAGGGGAGGGGTTGAGAAGACAAGAGGGGAGGGGGGAGAGAGAGAGAGAAAACATTATGTAGTCACACAACTTTAACCTCAAACAGGTTTGCACAAAAGTAAAACATGTATATTTAATTAGCCTTTTCCTGTGACGGAGGAAACCAGTTACACATGATGTGGATGCTTCAAGCGCTCCGCTAGCTAGCCTCTACTTCAATGGAAATGCCCTGAACATGAACCTAAACATCCCACTACTGCTCCTGCCTGACAGACAGACCCAAAAGTGGGAGTAAAGAAAAAAAAAAAACAGTTTGTTTCCAATTCGGTGACATTAGCCTACATCCGATTTCTGCTCTTTGTGCTGTTCTGCAAGGGACTGGACCTGTTGTTGATGACGGGCTAAGCCGAGTAGTTAAAAGAATCCACCATCTATTTTTTTTTGTAGCTCACAGAAAGTTATAGCCCTGCCTGGAGGACAAAAACAGGTCTGGAGTGGAGCTGTAGACCCAGACACTGTGCTGGCAGGGAATGCTGAACATGTACAAACATCTTCTGTTAAAGGATGTAAACAACCAAAGGCGCTGGTTAAAAAAAAAAAAATACAATTCAGATACACACATCAAATGCAGCTGTAGCTACACTGGCATGACGGATGGTTATTCTTGTGGTTAGTTGATTGCAGGGAACTTAACCCAATGCAGAGGCAACAAAGCTGGTATGACAAATGCGGTTATCAGCCACGTATTTTTCATTCAAACAAAAGTTTTACATCATCTGGCTGGAGAATATCACATGCACGCCTCCACCGCCGTTAACCTCTTGTCAGCTGTTAAGCTATGAGGTCATTTCTTGGCTTTTCACAAACAACAAATGGATTTCAGGTTAAGTGACAACTGAAATAGATAAAGTCGCATTTTTCACAGGCAAACATAATTTATGCTAATTATTCTTCCATTATGATATCAACGTGTTCAGTGCAACAATGCCCAAAGGAGCTCGGTCATGGTGCTATAGGACTTTGAGACAACTGACAACTAGTTATACTCACAGCCTGGCCATTGGCTTCATACAGCGGACACTTCTGTTTGATTTTGGCCAGTTCCATGTTCACCTGCTTACTGATCACTGCCATGGGATTTCCTCCTGAATGAGCACACACACACACAATTGACAGTGACACAACATTTACATGGGCAACGCCACCCTCTATGGATGGATTTTAGTAACTGCAAAATCTCTGTGACCACATAACCATAATTTGCCTGTGACTAAAGCAGTGGTTAAAATAATGTACAAGAAAGAGCAGAGAGTATGCAGGGTTTCATTTCAGCTAAACACTACGCTCACTGATATCACTCATTAACTAATGCCTGTATCAATGGTGTAGTGTTTGACTGGAATAAAAAACAGCCTACTCTTGGCTGATTGGAGATCAGTGGTGTACAGGATGCTCTGACTTTTGCATGGATAGGTATGACACATACGGTATGTGTATGTGAATCTTACCCAGGCCTGTCACCACCATGGCTCCCAGATCGGCTACATAGTTGCCTTTTCTGAAAGTGGCCACTCTGCCTCCAACACGGTCCTGTAACAGAAATAACGTACATACTTCTTACAGTCAAAGGGTTCATCTGTGGCAGTGACATACAGACCTAATTAATAAGTTAATTTATTTGACTGTAATCTAAGATCTCTCCTTTCAAACTCCTGAAAACATAACTTATGGCATATTTACGTACATAAGTAGAAGTACTGCATATTCAATGTGATTGATTTATTGTTAAATGACAGTATGTTTTCTTACAACAATCAGGCTTTCACCATATGTTGCCATATACCACTGTGTCACAGCAGTCACAGCAGCCATGCAAATTTATTTACATACAGGAAGGGTGTTGTACGAGTCGAGTGAAAAGTCACAGCTAAGGTATTCAGGATTGTAGATAGAGCTAAATTATCACAATAGTCCAACTTTTACATCCTCATCTGAACACAGAACTAAGAAAACCAGTATTTGCTGGACCCGGTCCCTAACAATGTTTAGTTGTCACCATTAGGAGTTGGTAAAAAAATATCAATAAGTAGGTTAGTGACATTCAAGTTTCTAGGCTTCTTGGCAAAGGTCTGAAAATAATAAAGAACTAATGTTTGTAGAACAAAAACTAAACTGAATAATTTTGATATTGCACAGGTACACAAGAGTGAATGTCTCAATATGATGGACTAAATAGAAATTGGTGACTTGAACTTTATGGTGCCAAAATAACAACAATGCCACAAAATCACAAGAGGTACCTGAAATAATAAGTGAATTTCAGAAACCCTGGTTGTGACCTACCCTGGCCTCCAAGACTGTCACATCCATGCCAAAGCTCTGCAGCTGCCTGGCTG
>OMLF01033103.1:51667-79334 GCA_900302615.1 Holocentrus rufus
AACGATCCTGATCATTTGAATCAGGTGTGTTGGAAGAGGGAAACATCTAAAACATGCAGGATAGTAGCCCTCGAGGACCAGGATTGGGGACCCCTGCTATATGGGATTGTTTTAAATTAATTTGATCAATCAGCATATCATGTAATTATTGATTTGATCAAAATTTTAAAAGACTGACTTTTGTAGTACAAGTAATATTACTATTGTATTTTCTTATGATTATAGCAGTATACTCCACTGAATAGTATATCTATTTATCTATCTATCTAATAGCAGTATTAGGACTATTCTAAGGACTGTTCTCAGTTTATGAGTTTGTTAGTTTATTATTTTGTTTTGGATCATGGTTTGGTTACGTTGATTTTCGCTTGCTTAGCAGGCTTCTTTGGAGCCAGCTCCCTTCCTGTCCCTGTCTGCCTCATGTGGTGAAAGCTTGTGACTGATAAAAAAAAAAAGAAAAAAATCACACTAGCCGATCTGCATTGTGGGCATGGTAGTTTCCAATTCATACAGTCTATTGAATCACACCCCCATTGAACTTCAAGTACCACAATCCATTGCACAAACAAATCTGACGGCCACTGGCTGCGGCGTTTTGACAGCATCACCCAGTCTGCAGTTCACGCTGTAGATGCGGCAGTCAGTTACACGCAGTCTCGTTTCTTTGTTCACTGTTCAGCCCACGACAGGTCGTTGTTGACCGCTTCAGAAAGATGTCTGACGGCGGAGGGGGAGAAGAGAATTCTGGCACCATTGAGGTGTCGGCCGTTCAAACGGTCGCTGATACCTCGGTGCTGCAGAAACATATTCGGAAACTTGTTCCGTTGCTCCTGGAAGATGGCGGCGAGGCTCCGGCCTCACTGGAAACCGCCCTGGAGGAGAAGAGCTCGGTGGAGCAGATGAAGAAATTTCTGGCTGATCCCCAAGTTCACACTATCCTGGTCGAGAGAAGCACTCTCAAAGGTTTGTCTGAAGTTCCCAACAGCTTCGTTCGACATAAAATAGCACGCTACGTTTTTTTAAGAGACCATTATCTTCATATCAACGTAAGGTGTCGTCATTAAAAAAATGCCAACTAATTTGGATTTACCCTGATTTAAGGCGATGTAAGTTTGTATGTGAGCGAGCACTTGAAAAACTGACTAAATAGCTAACATTATGCATCAAATTGTTGTATTGTAAGGGACAATATAACGATTGCAAAGCTAACTGTTAGGCCACACTTGGGTGGGGAAGATAGTCAAGGCAAATGACAACACAATACATAGCAAGTCATGAGGGGTTTCAACGTGCGTGCTAGCATAATATTTTCTTATAAATAACAAGGAATGATGCCAGTTAACTTTAACCACATGTAATGGAACTTTTGCTCAAAAGGGTGTAGAATTGATGAAGCTTTGCACTTGGTAAACGGGCTACAGAGAAAGAATCCTTTGTCATCACGGCAGTGCTTGCAGTGTTATTTCTATTTTTTTTAATCATGTGAACACGCCCTTTCAATGAGCACATTATCGTCAATTCCCTTTAGGCGGATTCATCTGTAGTCACCTACCAACTTGCTATTAGTGATGTTTTTTATGAGTGTTGAACATTGATCTCTCTGCCCCTCATATGACTAGTCAGTGAGTCTGTTGTTGTTTAGTTTCGGATTCCCAGCTCGAGAATAACTCTGTCACATCACAATCCCCTTCTTTGCACCGAATAAGAATACTGATGCTGCAATGCAGAGATTGCAGCTTTTGCAGATGGGTATCTTTTCCTGCGACCTCACTTTGAAGGGAGGGTGGGGCCCTGGATGGATGGAAATAGAGAAATCATCTGACTGCACTGTCATCGTGCCACCACAGTATTAACTGTACCGTGTTCCTGGTGTCCAATATCTAAAACACTTATTTTTACCTTTGTAAGTGGAGTAATTATTTTTGGTTAGAACAGTCAGTCCTAACTGCTTAGTGTAAGTCTCCATTGTGAAAGTCTACATGGTCGATGATTTGTAGTTACCTCAGCTTGCAGGCTCCTGTTTATTTCAGGGTACTTCTCCAGAAGAGATTGTGACTGGGTGATGCAGCGGTTATAAAATGCAGTGCTATATCTATATCTATATCTGGATTTATTGTAAATATCAAATGTCACTAAACATTTATAAGTTGTTCCAGTTGCATTGTTACCTTGTTAGAGGTGAATCTTGTTGAATACAGTTGGACTGCTCAGTTACAAATACCCATTGCTCGTCCACTAAGATGGGAATATGAATTTTTGTTTGGGCTTGTACAGATAAGTTTCTTTTTTTTTGTCACACAGAGGATGTTGGCGATGAAGGAGAGGAGGAGAAAGAGTGCATCGCCTACAACATCAACATTGATATTCACTATGGCATCAAGTCCAACAGGTAAATCTGAAAAGCTGGCCTCAGGCTTCTTTCCAAACATTCAGTTGCATGAGATTTGCCTGCCATTTTATCTCTATTAATTCTGATCTATGAATTGTATTCACTTAATCCCTATTTCTCCCACGCAGCCTGGCTTTCATCAAGAGGACTGGTGTCATTGATGCAGACAAGCCCATATCAAGTCAGGTCCGTGTCCTGACCTTGAGCGAGGACTCTCCCTATGAGACACTCCACTCTTTCATCAGCAATGCCGTCGCTCCTTTCTTCAAGTCCTACATCCGCGAGTCTGGCAAAGCAGACAGGTATTTCTAAGACAGCAACTTCATATTTTCTATGGCTTCAGATTTTTTGAGAAATGATGCATGAGCTCAGATACAACAGAGCAGGCTGACGTGAAGTTCGCTTTGTACGGCTTGCATCCAAAGGCATCTGTGATTTGCTCAAGTCTTTCAATTTGATGGCAGGCAGTAAAAACGAAGAGGTCAGGTTCAAGTATATAAATTTTGGCAGTCAACAACACATTTTTCTTGTTGTCTCCTTTCTCAGTTATGGTTTAGATTCATGTCTCTCCCAGATGTATTATCTCCACTGTGTGCTTGCATTGCCACCACTGTCTCCTGCAGTCTGTTTTGTAAAGGATGTTGATGTAAAATTCTGTAATTTCTTTCTCAACCCACTAGAGATGGGGATAAGATGGCTCCCTCCGTGGAAAAGAAGATTGCAGAGCTGGAGATGGGTCTTCTCCATCTGCAGCAGAACATTGAGATTCCAGAGATCAGCCTGCTCATCCACCCCATCATCACCAACATCGCCAAGCAGTGCTATGAGCGCGCGGAGAAGCCAAAGGTCACCGACTTCGGGGACAAAGTGGAAGACCCCACATTCCTTAACCAGCTGCAGTCTGGGGTGAACCGCTGGATCAGGGAAATCCAAAAGGTAAGATAAAGATTGCCAAGAAGCCAAGAGGGGGTTGGATTGGTATACATATTAATATTGGTCACTAAATGGGAGAAGTTATCATTTTTTCCACAAAGTCAAACAAACCACAGTTAAAATACTTTCAAAACTAATAATAGAAGTATCAAAAATCTTTGCCTCTTCTTACATATTACTGGGTTTATTCTCTCTCTCAGGTGACAAAGCTGGATCGTGACCCAGCTTCAGGCACAGCCCTGCAGGAGATCAGTTTCTGGCTGAATCTGGAGAGAGCCTTGAACAGGATCCAGGAAAAGAGAGAGAGCCCCGAGGTTCTGCTCACCCTGGACATCCTTAAACACGGCAAACGTTTCCACGCTACTGTCAGCTTCGACACTGACACTGGTGAGGTTCTGCACAAAACCCTTTGAGACTGTGTACAGTGATTTAGGGCTCTAAATAAATACGAACTTGAACTTGAACTTACAGCCAGTCAAAATTAGTCTTGACAAGTTATAGTTGTGTTCACTTTATTCACATTAGTTTGAACAAAATATTGCACTATAAATAAATGTTCATCTTCATCTTTTCTCTCGTAGGTCTGAAGCAGGCTGTGGAGACGGTCAATGACTACAACCCTCTGATGAAGGACTTCCCTCTCAATGACCTGCTATCTGCTACGGAGCTTGATAAGATTCGCCAGGCTCTGATGGCCATCTTCACACATCTCAAAAAGATAAGGAACACCAAGTACCCCATCCAGAGAGCCCTGCGTCTAGTGGAGGCCATCTCCAGGGACCTGAGCTCCCAGCTCCTCAAGGTGTTGGGCACCAGGAAGCTCATGCATGTTGCCTATGAGGAATTTGAAAAGGTTAGTGTGCTTTGTTCCTTGGTATAAATAGAAAAGTAGTTTCTGTGAAGACATAAGTAATGGTTCCCCATTTAGTATTTTTCACAAGTGCCGTCTGCCTGATGGTTAATTATTGGGTCCTTTCCAGCTGGCTGGTATTCTGACAGAGCTTCCTACTGTGAAAGCAAAAATTAAACTTGAAATTCCATGGCCTTGATTCACTCACTGTTTGCATGTGACTGTAACATTATATGGTTGACAGCAAGTTGACACTTTTTTAGTGTGGTGCCACCCACGGACCTGCATATTGCCCACCTCACCAATTTGATTTGACTTGATGCACTGACAGTTAGCAAGGGCAATTAATCAATCTGCAATCCGTGGCAAGCTATGGCATATTGAAATTAAACACAGTTAAGCCTTGTTTGCCCAACATATGGATAGTCTGCTTGTCATTTCATGTGTTCCAGTTTGGCGGTAAATTTATGTAGGTTGTAACATTTGTAACTAATTTCAGGTGGCAGATTTATTTGACTCTTTAAAAATACTCTTTTCTTCCTGAATATTGCACATCTATATAAATACTAAAAAAATTATATGCCCTTTAAATTTTTGTGTGCAGGTGATGGTGGCTTGCTTTGAGGTGTTCCAGACCTGGGAGGATGAGTATGAGAAACTCCAGGTGCTCCTGAGGGACATTGTGAAGAGAAAGCGAGAGGAGAACCTGAAGATGGTGTGGCGTCTGAGCCCTGCCCACAGGAAACTGCAGTCACGTCTGGACCACATGAGACGTTTCAGGAGGCAGCACGAGCAGCTGAGGGCTGTCATCGTCCGTGTGCTCAGGCCTCAGGTAGAATACAAATCTCTGGGATCAGAAAAGTTTCATGTACTCAAATGCATCTGAGTGATCCCTTTTGTCCATGATCTTTGGTGATTTTATTCACTCGGAAATGATAAATTGTTCTCATCATGGTCTCTAGGTTTCTGCCGTGCCCCAGCATGCCCCTGGAGAGACAGTAGAACCTCAAGATATGAAGGTCGCTGAAGTTCTGTTTGACGCTGCTGATGCCAACGCTATCGAAGAGGTCAACCTGGCATATGAGAACGTCAAAGAGGTTGATGGCCTTGATGTGTCCAAGGAGGGCATGGAAGCCTGGGAAGCAGCCATGAAGCGCTACGACGAGCGCATTGACCGCGTGGAGACCCGCATCACCGCCCGCCTGCGCGACCAGCTGGGAACCGCCAAGAACGCCAACGAGATGTTCCGCATCTTCTCCCGTTTCAACGCCCTCTTCGTGCGCCCCCACATTCGCGGCGCCATCCGGGAGTACCAGACACAGCTGATTCAGCGCGTGAAAGATGACATCGAGTCTCTTCATGACAAGTTCAAAGTGCAGTATCCTCAGAGCCAGGCCTGTAAGATGAGCCACGTTCGGGACCTGCCGCCTGTCTCTGGCTCCATCATCTGGGCCAAGCAGATCGACCGTCAACTGACTGCATACATGAAGAGGGTGGAGGATGTCCTGGGAAAAGGCTGGGAGAACCATGTTGAGGGTCTGAAACTGAAGCAAGATGGAGACAGCTTCAGGGCTAAACTCAACACACAGGAGATATTTGATGACTGGGCTCGCAAGGTATTGAAGTAGTGATCATTTTGATGTTTTTTAATTATTTACTTGACATTTTTCTGTAAATAGTATGAATTGTTTTCATTTTTTGCATGTTGCGTTACATGTTTTCATGATTTCATTTGTTGTCTTCCATTTAAAAACATCTGCCGTTCCTTGCTTTTGTAAATCAGGTCCAGCAGCGTAACCTTGGTGTGTCCGGCCGCATCTTTACAATCGAGAGCAGCCGTGCCCGTGGACGCACAGGAAACATGCTCAAACTTAAAGTCAACTTCCTCCCTGAGATCATCACCTTGTCCAAAGAGGTCCGCAACCTCAAATGGCTGAGCTTCCGCGTTCCTCTGGCCATCGTCAACAAAGCCCACCAAGCCAACCAGCTCTACCCCTTCGCCATTTCTCTGATCGAGAGTGTGCGCACCTATGAGCGCACATGTGAGAAAGTGGAGGAGAGGTCCTCTATCTCCCTGCTGGTGGCTGGACTGAAGAAGGAGGTTCAGGCACTGGTTACTGAAGGCATTGCCTTGGTCTGGGAGTCCTACAAGCTGGATCCCTATGTTCAGAGGCTGGCTGAGACAGTCTTCAACTTCCAGGAGAAGGTCAGTGAGCAGGAGAAGTTCAAGTGAAATGTTTAGGCAGCAGATTCATTGACTTTGACCAGGATTTATTATTTCTTACTCTGAGCTCAGCAAGAAGGTATTAATTTATTGGACACCACAAAATTTGTTACATACAGACTCATTCAAACAATGTAATTTTAGCACCAAACAGCAAAGGCTACTGTGTAATTATCTGAGTGTCCTTTCTCCTATTGTTTGTTCCCTCCAGGTGGATGACCTCCTGCTAATTGAGGAGAAGATCGATCTTGAGGTTCGCTCTCTGGAGACCTGCATGTTCGACCACAAGACCTTTTCTGAGATTCTTAACCGCGTCCAGAAGGCTGTGGATGACCTCAATCTGCACTCCTATTCCAATCTGCCCATCTGGGTCAACAAGCTTGACATTGAGGTTGGCCCCACAAACTATCACCAGTATAAAAATTATTCACAATTATTCAGGAATTTCTCTAATGTGACCCTTACTGGAAATGTTGTGGATACTTCAGTCTATATTGTCTTTCCACATGTAGTTTTCCTGCATGGGTTTAAAACAGGATTGACAGATTTTTCTCCCCTCCTTCTGCTGTGTAGATTGAGCGTATCCTGGGAGTGCGTCTGCAAGCTGGCCTGAGGGCCTGGACCCAGGTGCTGCGAGGCCAGATGGAAGACAAAGCTGATGTGGACATGGACACTGAGGCCCCACAAGTGAGCCACAAGCCTGGAGGCGAACCAAAGATCAAGGTAAGTCTTGTAGTTATCATGACCCTGTGTTTGCTTTGTGTCTGACCACAATTATGTAAGCTCGGCAAATATTTATTTGAATATGGTTTCAAATGTTGAACCCCTTGTGTGCTTGATTTAGCTTGGCACACACTTAGACACACTTAATTATTGTTTTCTTCACTAAGTACTTTCAGTGGAGTCAGTTACACCTTTGTCAAAGACAGGATATGAGAATGAAACTCATCCTAGAAAAACAATTTGAATTTCAGAAGCTATCCTGATCAGTCCACTGATTTCAGCACAATTAAGAAAGGTCTTATTTTCAGAATATCTTCCAGAGACACAGTTAACAGTTTTCTGTCTTTTTTATGTTGTTGTTCTTTCCAGAATGTTGTCCATGAGCTGAGGATCACGAACCAGGTGATCTACCTTAACCCACCTATTGAGGACTGTCGCTATAAGCTCTACCAGGAGATGTTTGCCTGGAAGATGGTCATCCTCTCCCTGCCCAGGATCCAGAGCCAGAGATACCAGGTAAGGACTCGACTACCATATTATTAATAGTAGGTAGTACACTTCCTATGGTTAATAGTGTAAGTCCCATGGGGCCACCCATTCTAAAAATGCATGCAGTAATGAAAGTGAAGGATGAGTGCTTGTTGTTTGAACAGGAGGGACAAATGGATGCTCCTGTTGCAGGTTGGTGGATGGATTTATCTAAGCATGTATGTCTTATCACCAGGTGGGCGTCCACTATGAGATGTCAGAGGAGGAGAAGTTCTACAGGAATGCCCTGACCAGGATGCCGGATGGCCCTGCAGGCTTAGAGGAGGCCTACAATGCAGTTGAAGACATTGTCAATGAGGTGGAGCAGTATGTCAAGGTAAGAGTTTCCTTCCTTTAACAATACAAATGAAATATTCTGTTTTATCGAAGATTTATTCTTGATAGTGATATTTGCTGTAGGCACAGATTTAAAGAAATCTTCCTGAGCATACATGTTGATTTTCCATCTCTAATGCACTTTTTATTTGTTGTCCTGCCACCAGGTGTGGCTGCAGTACCAGTGCTTGTGGGACATGCAGGCTGAGAACATCTACAACCGTCTTGGTGAAGACCTCACCAAGTGGCAGGCCCTGCTGGTCCAGATCCGCAAAGCCCGTGGAACCTTTGACAATGCTGAGACTCGCAAGGATTTTGGGCCTGTGGTCATTGACTATGGCAAGGTAATGATGACTTGGAAAGAAAGTTATGTTCATATAGGAGAAATCTCTTTGAAATTTAACTCCTCATTTGTGCAAGGTATTCCATTTCAATGCAAAGTTATTTTCTATTCTTAATTATTTTTTGTTTTAGTTTCAGTGCTTTGATCTTGGTACTTGTTACTAAATTTTGTTATGTGTTGCTGACCCCAGGTCCAGTCCAAGGTGAACTTGAAGTATGACTCCTGGCACAAAGAGGTGCTCAGCAAGTTTGGTCAGATGCTGGGCCAGAACATGCAGGACTTCCACTCCCAGATCTCCAAGGTAGAGTCATTCATATGTTCGGAGAAACGTATCCCATTCTTTTGAGGCACATGGTTGCATTGATCAGTAAGAGACATTGATTGGTGAGTGATTTAGTTAAATGGATCTTTTTGTTTTCCTTTTTGTCACTTCAAAACTTCCTGTTCCTCTCCAGTCCCGTCAAGACCTGGAGCAGCATTCTGTCGACACAGCAAGTACCTCTGATGCTGTCAACTTCATAACATACGTCCAGACCCTCAAACGCAAGATCAAACAGTTTGAGAAGAATGTGGATGTAAGTAGTCAGAATCCTTATCACTGCACGCTTTTAAGAAAGACAGTGTTGGATTCTAAATCTGATCCTCCCTCCTCTGCCTCCCAGTTGTTCCGCAATGGGCAGCGTCTGCTGGAGAAGCAAAGGTTCCAGTTCCCACCATCTTGGCTCTACATTGACAACATTGAGGGTGAATGGGGTGCCTTCAGTGACATCATGAAGCGTAAGGATACCGCCATCCAGCAGCAGGTGGCCAACCTGCAGATGAAGATTGTCCAGGAGGACAAAGCTGTGGAGAACCGCACCACTGACCTGCTCAATGAGTGGGAGAAGACCAAACCAGTCGCTGTAAGAGAAATAGCCCTGTCTAATTGTGTTTGGGATACAAGATAAATTCACACATTGATATATTTTCTACTTTGTGTGAACGCAAAACTGGTGCCTGCCAGTTGTTGCCAGATCTCTTTATCACATAAGATAATATAGGCAAATGTTTTAAGATGGTCTTTTTGTGTGTTGTTTGTGGTATCTAACTATTAACTCTTTCCATTAGGGCAACCTGCGCCCAGAAGAGGCTCTGCAGTCTCTGACCATCTATGAGGGCAATTTCGGCCGTCTGAAGGTTGAAAGGGAGAAGTGTGCCCGTGCCAAAGAAGCCCTGGAGCTCACAGACACCGGTCTGCTCAGTGGCAGTGAAGAGAGGGTGCAGGTAATGTTAGCACACATACATGAATACTAATCAAATTAATGCAACCAGAAAATCTTATATCCATTAGATGCTAATTGTGTCTCTGCTATGAATCCTAGGTGGCACTGGAGGAGCTGCATGACCTGAAGGAGGTGTGGTCTGAGCTGTCGAAGGTCTGGGAGCAGATCGACCAGATGAAGGAGCAGCCATGGGTGTCTGTTCAACCTCGCAAGGTAACACACACTCAGATCATAAGTTGGACCACAAAATCTCTCAGTATGTTGAATAATTGTCAAATCCTCCCACAATAATGATTTGCTTTTGTGTGTGTGTCTTTTGTGCTGGTGCTTTGTATTTGTAGCTGCGTCAGAGTCTGGATGGTCTTCTGAACCAGCTGAAGAACTTCCAAGCAAGGCTAAGGCAGTACGCTTCCTACGAGTATGTCCAGAGGCTGCTGAAGGGATACATGAAGGTCAGGCATCTTATTATCCTTACTAAATGCTAATTTTGTCATGAAACATTAAAATGGCATCATTGCTAATTTTCAAAAAATAATAAACTGTCGTATTTAAAATATTAAAATAAAGTCAATATGTGCATCCTAACAGTCTTTTTGTTATTCTAGGTCAACATGTTGGTGATTGAGTTGAAATCAGAGGCTCTGAAGGACCGCCACTGGAAGCAGCTGATGAAGCGTTTGCATGTGAACTGGGTCCTGTCAGAGTTGACCCTTGGACAAATTTGGGATGTGGATCTGCTGAAAAATGAGATGGTGGTGAAAGATGTCCTCCTGGTGGCCCAAGGAGAGATGGCTTTGGAGGAGTTCCTTAAACAGGTGAATGGGGCAGGGGGCATCAAGAGTTCATGCTGTTTCGTTGCTGCTTTCATAGATTGCAATTTAAACTGTGTCCTCAATCCAGATTGAGATGTGTTTGCTTGAGATTTGAAGATTTTACCCAGCATATGTAAATATGTGGTATTGAATTATGCTCACGCTGTGTTTATCTGTGCTCAGATCCGTGAAGTCTGGAACTCCTATGAGCTGGACCTGGTGAACTACCAGAACAAGTGTCGTCTCATCAGAGGCTGGGATGATCTCTTCAACAAGGTCAAGGAACACATCAACAGTGTGTCTGCCATGAAGTTGTCCCCGTACTACAAGGTAAGCAAACCTTCTTTCATTAGTGTTTTTATTTATCTGTTCTGATTTTGCAAAGCCTTCCATTTTTCAGAAGTATAACACCACCACTGTGCCTTTCCTGTTCTTTCCAGGTGTTTGAGGAGGATGCACTGAGCTGGGAGGACAAACTCAATCGCATCATGGCTCTGTTTGACGTTTGGATCGACGTCCAGCGCCGTTGGGTCTACCTGGAAGGCATCTTCACAGGCAGCGCCGACATCAAACATCTGCTGCCTGTAGAGACCCAGAGGTTCCAGAGGTAAATGGAGAGCCCTTGATTTTACCCTTGAATTAAGCACACTTCATTTTAACTGTAAATACCGCTTGATGCAGCATTTACTACTAAAACCTTACCCATCGCTCTTCCTCTGTCTTCATTCTCCAGTATCAGCACAGAGTTCCTGGCACTGATGAAGAAGGTGACAAAGTCTCCTCTGGTGATGGATGTGCTGAACATACAGGGAGTACAGAGGTCCCTGGAGAGACTGGCTGACCTTCTAGGAAAGATCCAGAAAGCCCTCGGAGAATACCTGGAGAGGGAGAGGTCTTCATTCCCCAGGTATGAAGATAATACTGAAGGCACAGCAGAGAAAGAGGGAAGGAAATGTGCATAGTCACCAGAGTGCATTCAAATCCATAAACTAACTTCAGAAGATAATTCAGAAGTTTATAATTAATTTTGAATACTTGGAATCACTTTTTATTTTGGGATTAATATTTGATTCACTGATTGATTTATATGCTCAGTGGATCTCTTCTTTTCCTTTTATTCCCAGGTTCTACTTTGTTGGAGATGAGGACCTGCTTGAGATCATTGGCAACAGCAAGAATGTGGCCAAACTGCAGAAGCACTTCAAAAAGATGTTTGCCGGTGTCTCCAGCATCCTGCTCAATGAGGACAACACCGTGGTGCTGGGAATCTCGTCCCGTGAGGGTGAGGAGATTCTCTACAAGACGCCGGTCTCCATTACAGAGCACCCCAAGATCAACGAGTGGCTGACACTGGTGGAGAAGGAGATGAGGGTGACACTTGCCAAGCTGCTAGCAGAGTCGGTCACTGAGGTCACGGGCTTCAACAAGGGCACAGCCGTTGACCTGAGCCAGTACATCAACTGGATCGACCGTTACCAGGTTAGCTTGAAAAGAATGCAGCCTAATATAGCCATAAAAATGTGGCCATGTGTTTGAGTGATTTCACTTCACCTGTCTGTTCTCTTTTCACAGGCCCAGCTCGTTGTCCTCTCCACCCAAATTGCCTGGTCTGAGAACATTGAGTCAGCTTTGACCACCATCTCTGGTGGTGGAGACATGGGGCCAATGCAGAGCGTGCAGCAGAATGTGGAGGCCACCCTT
Source organism: Holocentrus rufus (assembly GCA_900302615.1). Taxonomy (NCBI): domain Eukaryota; kingdom Metazoa; phylum Chordata; class Actinopteri; order Holocentriformes; family Holocentridae; genus Holocentrus; species Holocentrus rufus. The sequence continues at coordinate 63,769 of OMLF01033103.1, forward strand.
AACGTGTTGGCTGACACTGTGCTGATGGAACAACCTCCTCTCCGCAGGAGAAAACTGGAGCATCTGGTCAGGGGCGACCGTTAATCTTTGAAATTCAATTTTCAATGGGAAGTTGCACATCAAAACTGACTAAAATCTCTCTTGTACTCCTTCTTAGATCACAGAGCTGGTGCACCAGCGTGATGTGACCAGGACTTTGATTAAAAACAAGATCGACAACCCCAAGTCCTTTGAGTGGCTCAGTCAGATGCGCTTCTACTTTGACCCTAAGCAAACAGACGTCCTGCAGCAGCTGTCCATCCAGATGGCCAACGCCAAGTTCAACTACGGTTTCGAATACCTGGGTGTCCAGGACAAGCTTGTCCAGACTCCTCTGACAGACCGCTGCTATCTGACCATGACTCAGGCCTTGGAGGCCCGCCTTGGAGGATCACCCTTCGGTATGGAAATTGAAATGGCACATGCACACACAAGAGGAAGAGAAAGTGTTTTTAAGAACATAAGTGTTTTTAAGAACATTGCATTGTTGCATTACTCATCTTCACTGTGACTCTATTCGCCTAGGTCCTGCTGGTACAGGGAAGACTGAGTCAGTGAAAGCTCTTGGCCACCAGCTGGGACGCTTTGTCCTGGTCTTCAACTGTGACGAGACCTTCGATTTCCAGGTATGTGGCTGTAATCAGGTTTTGTAGTTCTTGGGGTAGTTTGTAGTCAAAAAGAACATCCAAAGACCACATCTTCATTTGGTTGTATGTGGGATATTTTGCCTACTTTTCTTGCTGATCTCCTCCTCTTCTTTAGGCCATGGGTCGTATCTTCGTGGGTCTGTGCCAGGTGGGAGCCTGGGGCTGCTTTGACGAGTTCAACCGTCTGGAGGAAAGGATGCTGTCTGCTGTCTCCCAGCAGGTTCAGTACATCCAGGTGGCCCTGAGGGAACACAGCAACCCCAACAGAGACAGGAGTACGTACTTTATTCCTATGCCAATATGCGTAGCAGGGTGAGGAGGGAGACTGTTTAAGCCAGGTTCAAGCCACTTTATACTTAGGGAGGACAACAAAGTCTGAGGAATATGAATATGTCAAGAGCCCATGACATAAAATATATACACTTTATTAATTCTATTCAAGAGCTGCAGTGTAAATAAAAGCTGTCACCTTTTCTCTTTCCCTCCCAGGCACACCCATCACCACAGAGTTGCTGAACAAGCAGGTGAAGGTGAGCCCAGACATGGCCATCTTCATCACTATGAACCCTGGCTATGCTGGCCGCTCCAACCTGCCTGACAATCTGAAGAAACTGTTCCGTAGCTTGGCCATGACCAAGCCCGACCGCCAGCTCATCGCCCAGGTCATGCTCTACTCCCAAGGCTTCCGCACCGCCGAGGTCCTCGCAAAGAAGATTGTACCCTTCTTCAAGTATGTACTTCATATTGCTTGTCAGAAAAATCTATTTTGTCTTTGAAGACTTAGTCTTAACTTCATTCCCTCTCAAACTGTGTTGTAAATTCACTGTCTCTGCTCTTAGGCTGTGTGATGAGCAGCTGTCATCCCAGAGTCATTATGATTTTGGCCTGCGAGCTCTCAAGAGTGTGCTGATCAGTGCCGGCAACGTGAAACGTGAGCGCATCCAGAAGATAAAGAGGGAGAAGCGAGAGCGCGGAGAGGACGTTGATGAGAATGAGATTGCTGAGAATCTTCCTGAGCAAGAGGTGAGAAAAAGAATGAGAAATAAAGTTTAAGTTTAGCCATGATTTAGAAAGTAGTTTATGCTTTGTCTTATTACTGGCCTTTACTTACAAAAGTATTATGACCACACTTGATGCTATATTTCATGGTACTGGTACTTCTCATATGTCATCTTGTTTAATTTGATAAGAACAAAGCAAGAGAATTTTGTTCTTACATGTGATTATCTTTGTTCACTGCTATATTCAAGGTGATATCTGATGCTTTTATCAGATCCTGCCAGACATAAATCCATCAGTTGAAATTATTCAACCTAAAATGCAAATTTTGTCATTATCTACCCATCCGTTTTTCAGTTAAAACATCCTTTTGTGTCTCTCTTGTTCCTTCTAGATCCTGATCCAGAGTGTGTGCGAGACAATGGTTCCCAAGCTGGTGGCAGAGGATATCCCTCTCCTGTTCAGCCTGCTGTCGGACGTCTTCCCTGGAGTCCAGTACCATCGTGGGGAGATGACTGCTCTGAGAGAGGAGCTGAAGAAAGTCTGCGCAGAGATGTATCTCACCTACGGAGACGGCGACGATGTGGGCAGCATGTGGGTTGAGAAGGTACGTCGCTAAACGTGGTTTACATAAGTCTCACATGCCGTGTGACCAGAGGTGGTAGAGCGGTAAAGTCTGCCAATTTTGGAAACGTACTGTACTACATACAGTATTGTGGCTGGCATTTTCTGAAAAGTCAGCTTAGTGTTATCTACTTTCTCTTTCAGGTGCTGCAGCTGTACCAGATCACTCAGATCAACCATGGGCTGATGATGGTGGGTCCCTCAGGCAGTGGGAAGACGATGGCCTGGAGGGTGCTGCTCAAGGCTCTGGAGAGGCTGGAGGGCGTTGAGGGTGTGGCCCACATCATCGACCCCAAGGCCATCAGCAAGGACCATCTGTACGGAACTCTGGATCCCAACACCCGTGAATGGACTGATGGCTTGTTCACACACATCCTCAGGAAGTGAGTTCTTTACACATGCTTACAAATAAACTATTCAGTTCATGCTGCATTGAAAAGAGACTCTTGTTTGGTAATAATTGAATAATTAATTAATAATTGAAACAATAATATTTTTGTTATTACAAGAATGACAAGTGCTGCTTAGCTACAACTTGTGGACCACTACATTTGCTATTATCCTACCTCCAGGATCATTGATAATGTGCGTGGTGAGCTGCAAAAGCGCCAGTGGATCATCTTCGATGGAGATGTTGACCCAGAGTGGGTTGAAAATCTCAACTCTGTCCTGGATGACAACAAGCTGCTCACCCTGCCCAACGGAGAGCGTCTGAGCTTGCCACCTAATGTAAGAGCATGACACCTCATACGCTCACTATGTCACAACATTGTTGTGGATTAGTAAATAGATTATTGTGATCACATGCTTTGGCATATGAAGTTATGTAGTTTTTCCCAAAGTTTTCCCTAATGTTCTAGATGACAGAACCTTAAAAAGAACCTTTGTGAACTAGTACTGTATTGTACCTGAAATATCACAGAGATCTTAAGTCTGAAGAGTCTGGGATGCTGAAGAGTCTTGGTTTTAAACCCTCTCTCTCCAGGTACGCATCATGTTTGAAGTGCAGGATCTGAAGTATGCAACCCTGGCCACCGTGTCTCGCTGTGGTATGGTCTGGTTCAGTGAGGACGTCCTCAGCACTGACATGATTTTCAACAACTTCCTGGCTCGCATACGCAGCATCCCATTGGATGAGGGAGAGGATGAGGCTCAGCGCATGAGGAAAGGCACAGAGGATGAGGAGGAGACTGCATCACCCATGCTGCAGGTGCGTTTGTGCTCCTTAATTCTATCCTGACTCTCTAACCAGTAAAGCTGCGATGCAATAAAAGTCTTTAAAACATGTTTAACACTTTCCTTATCTTAAAGGTCTTGGTGTGTTTTGAATGGTTGGTAATTTTATACAGTAGTTTTTTTTATTTCTTTATAACTCCGGAGTAACAACATCCTATTGCATGTTCTCCATCAGATCCAGCGTGATGTTGCAGGCATCCTGCAGCCTTACTTCACCTCCACAGGACTGGTGATCAAGGCCTTGGAGCATGCCTCCAAGATGGAGCACATCATGGACTTTACCCGGCTGCGCTGCATGGGCTCCCTGTTCTCCATGCTGCACCAGGCCTGTCGTAATGTGGCTCTCTACAACAACAACCACCCCGACTTCCCCATGCCCATTGACCAGCTGGAGAGATACATGCAGGTAAAGTTCTGCTTTCCATTTATGTGAAAGAAACATGAGTGCTGTTTTTGGTTTGCACTTGGAAGTTAATCCAAGTGACAGGTGCACGATCACTTGAAGAATAGTGTATAATGTAGTTATTGTTAAAGGGCAATTCCATTGAAAATGCTAGAAACGTTTTCTAGCTTACTGCTCAGTTATAGGTCATTTGAGCTGTAAATTTGCATGAAAGCATTTTATAAATTTGTGACATTTTTAAGGTTGCATGTCCAAATGTTACCTTTTGTCAAGTATATACTGCTATATGTCTAGCTGATAAAACTTTTGATGTTGTCTCCCTACAGAGGTATCTGATCTATGCCGTGCTCTGGTCCTTCTCTGGCGATGGACGGCTGAAGATGAGGGCGGAGCTTGGGGAGTACATCCGTCGCATCACCACCGTGCCCCTCCCCTCTGCTCCCAATGTTCCCATCATCGACTACGAGGTACAGAGGAACTTCTGAAATATCAGATTTTTTAACCCCCATCTAGATTGAACCTAAGGTTTCTTCAGTGAGACATGTTGATTGTCCTCTGTATTACTTGCATAAGACAATGATTTATTCATAAATCATTCATAAGAAACCAAACAAACTGTGATAATCCTACATTCTCAGATTAATCATAACATCATTTCCGTTTCCAGGTGTGCATCTCCGGCGAGTGGCAGTCTTGGCAGGGCAAGGTGCCCCAGATTGAGGTGGAGACTCACAAAGTGGCATCCCCAGATGTGGTGGTTCCCACCCTGGACACCGTTCGCCACGAGGCTCTGCTCTACACCTGGCTGGCTGAGCACAAACCACTGGTGCTGTGTGGACCTCCTGGCTCTGGAAAGACCATGACCCTGTTCAGTGCCCTCAGGGCCTTGCCTGATATGGAGGTGAGAGACTGCATGACAGAATTTTGATTATGAATAGCACAACCTTAAAATCTGTGAAGTCAAATGTACTTATTCTATCCATTGTGTTTTACAAGAGAAGAACATTAAAGGGGACCACCCTGACACTGACACTCTGAATTTCTGGATATGTGTAGTGTGGGATAAATCTATGTAATCTAGATGTACGTATTTTTCACATTTTCCTTTACTCTCTCCCAGGTCGTGGGTCTGAACTTCTCCAGCGCCACCACCCCAGAGTTGCTTCTGAAGACCTTCGACCACTACTGTGAGTACCGCCGCACCCCCAATGGTGTGGTCCTCGCCCCCGTCCAGCTGGGCAAGTGGCTGGTGTTGTTCTGTGACGAGATCAATCTACCGGACATGGACAAGTACGGCACACAGAGGGTCATCTCTTTCATCAGACAGGTATGAGACTATTTTTGCAAACACACAGTCACAACTAGGCCCTCATGATAATGATTATCAGGCTGTGATTTTCAATGATTCATAGTTAAGTATCCTTCCTTGTAAGTTAAAGCTTCCCTTTCATATCTTCTTTGCAGATGGTGGAACATGGAGGGTTCTACCGCACCTCAGACCAGACCTGGGTCAAACTGGAGAGGATCCAATTTGTGGGAGCCTGCAATCCTCCCACTGACCCTGGCAGAAAGCCCCTCACACACAGGTACAGTATATAACATGGGAGTGAAAACATTGAAAGGAATTACCCTGTAATAATTGCCTTAAGATAATGGTATATATAAAAATGAATACTCTTTTAACGCACTGAATTTTACAAAAACCATACTTGGAAAATAAAGGTTGCTCATGTTGAGTAATGGTGTTGCTATGTTCTGTTGTGATGTATGTATCTAGGTTCCTGCGCCATGTTCCTGTGGTGTATGTGGACTATCCAGGCCCAGCCTCTCTCACCCAGATTTATGGAACCTTCAACCGTGCCATGCTGCGCCTCATCCCATCTCTGCGCACCTATGCTGAACCCCTTACTGCAGCCATGGTTGAGTTCTACACCATGTCTCAGGTAAAGGAGACACCAGAGTGTAGTAAACACAGTTGATGTTTTTATGAATGAGGTTTACTTTAAGATTTTCAAAGCCTGTAAGAAATCAGTCTCCAATGAATAGGATCAAGGCATGTCCATATAACATGAAGAGTAAAATCGCTTGCTACATCCTCACATATTAAATCTCTTGTCATTCATGGATTCATTTTATCCATGTAATATCTCATCTTCTTCTGTTGTTTTTCCCACAGGAGCGGTTCACCCAGGATATCCAGCCCCACTACATCTACTCCCCCAGAGAGATGACCCGCTGGGTGAGGGGAATCTTTGAGGCCCTGCGGCCTCTTGAGACCCTGCCTGTGGAGGGACTGATCCGCATCTGGGCCCATGAGGCTCTGCGCCTCTTCCAGGATAGGTGGGTAGAAGAGTAGCTTATTCTGATAGCGCTTGAAGGGACCCAAATAGTTGCTTGGCAGTGAAAGCATCCTTCTGTTGTGGAGTGTTGAGGAACTGCATCACCACTCTGTGATAACTGTCTAGTATTATTAGAATGTACAATGTGTTCACAATGTGGTTGACTATAAAACTTTCAACTTTCCAGGCTGGTTGGAGATGAGGAGAGGAGATGGACAGATGAGAACATCGACACAGTGGCTCTCAAACACTTCCCTAACATCGACAAGGAAAAAGCTCTCAACAGGCCCATCCTCTACAGCAACTGGCTCTCCAAGGTAAGTTGTTAGTGAAGTATGGGTGCCTTAGCCTGAGAGGAACCTGTCTATAGTAAATAAAGTTGATAAGGATTCCGGCAACACTAGGGGAGGAATGACTGAGATATTTTAATAAAACCAACCAGGCTAAGGCACTAAATTGAGTTAAACCTTTTGAAAGTCTGACATTTGAATTGATTGTCTAGAACAGACGACCAGGTTTACATAAAAAAAATGGGAAAAACAAGTTACATCATTACAAGTTACAAAGTCTTTGTTGGTAAAATTTATACCTTGGGGTATTCAATTAAAGGAGTGTGATGACTTATTGCTGTAATGCCATGTATTACCTGCAGGACTACATCCCAGTGGAGCAGGAGGAGCTGAGGGACTATGTGAAGGCCCGCCTGAAGGTCTTCTATGAAGAGGAGCTGGATGTCCCTCTGGTGCTCTTCAACGAGGTGCTGGACCACGTCCTCAGGATCGACCGGTGAGGAACACCCCCCTTCTCTCTGCGGCTGGTTTACTGCTAGTGTTAGACTTGGACCGAAGTAGTCTGTATCAAAATCAGTGCATTGACATTTTGTTTTGACTGGATACAAAAATGTACATGGATTTTAAGATATGATATAAATTTATTCTGAGTAAACCTTAAAAGTCCATGTCCCTCTCTAGAATCTTCCGTCAGCCACAGGGCCATCTGCTGCTGATCGGTGTGAGCGGAGCAGGAAAGACCACTCTGTCTCGCTTCGTAGCCTGGATGAATGGACTGAGTGTCTACCAGATCAAGGTTGGTACAATCAAAGAGAGCGTGATTTAGAATCGTGTTGGTGAATCAAGTGCCTGTCAGAGCTGAGCGATTTTTTTTTTCCGTGTGTGTTCAGGTGCACAGGAAGTACACTGGAGAGGACTTTGACGAGGACCTGCGTACAGTGCTGCGTCGCTCTGGCTGTAAGAACGAGAAGATCGCCTTTATCATGGATGAGTCCAACGTGCTGGACTCTGGTTTCCTGGAGAGAATGAACACACTGCTGGCCAACGGAGAGGTATAAGTTTCTGCCATTCTCAGTTCACACTAGATGATAGATCCCAGTATTTTGTCTTTGTCACTGCCTTTAGTTTTTACCCTACATCTGAGATAGAAGTTGTTTGGGATACAGTTCTCAATGTAGAAATGTGTCCCTGCTCCGTAGGTTCCTGGCCTGTTTGAGGGAGATGAGTATGCCACCCTGATGACTCAGTGTAAGGAGGGAGCTCAGAAAGAGGGCCTGATGCTGGACACACACGAGGAGCTGTACAAGTGGTTCACCAGCCAGGTTATCAGGAACCTCCATGTCGTCTTCACCATGAACCCCTCATCAGAGGGCCTGAAGGACAGAGCTGCCACTTCACCTGCCCTCTTCAACAGGTAGTGAAGCACATACATGCACACTCAGCATGAAATCAGAGAAAAGCAGGGAACACCATTGACATTATAATAAACTGGAGTTTTGGGTTAACTGAAGCCTCTCCTATGTGTTAGGTGCGTGTTGAACTGGTTTGGAGACTGGTCTACAGAGGCTCTGTACCAGGTGGGTAAGGAGTTCACCAGCAAGATGGACCTGGAGAAACCCAACTACAAGGTGCCAGACTACATGCCCATCGTCTATGACAAAATGCCCCAGCCACCCACTCACCGTGAGGCCATTGTCAACGGCTGTGTGTTTGTACACCAGACACTCCACCAGGTAGGATTATAGTTCCTGTTTTGCATGTAATATAGATGAGTTGATTTTGTAACTTCCTGTGTATAACAACTACCATGTGTTTCAATGCAGCAATTTACATACGTGTTGCCTGTTATTAAATCTTTCCAGGCTAACAACCGTCTGGCGAAGCGAGGTGGTCACACCATGGCCATCACTCCTCGACATTACCTGGACTTCATTAACCACTACGCCAACCTGTTCAATGAGAAACGCAGCGAGCTGGAGGAGCAGCAGATGCATCTCAATGTTGGTCTCCGCAAGATAAAGGAGACTGTAGATCAGGTAGAGATTAAGATTTTGTTCTTGCATGCATCAGGTGCCATTTTATTCAATTTTTACCTCACATTCCATGTAGACCTGGTTTCCACAAACCAAAGGGTTTTTTTTTTTTAGTCCATTCTTGCCAATTGCTGGTTGCTCCCATCTGACTGCCTGTTGCTGTGTGCCTCTTCATCAAGGTGGAAGAGCTGCGTCGTGACCTGAGAATCAAGAGCGAGGAGTTGGAGGTGAAGAACGCAGCTGCCAATGAGAAGCTGAAGAAGATGGTCAAGGACCAACAGGAGGCTGAGAAGAAAAAGGTACATAGACATAGAAAGAGACAAATTTAGTCTCTGTGTTAGGTGTTCATTTGTTAGAGAGAGCTAGGACACAATCCCCTCAGCTCTGCATTGGTAGGTACTTACATAGGTTTGTTTCCATGGTAATTCCAGGTGATGAGTCAGGAGATCCAGGAAGCCGTGTACAAGCAGCAGGAGGTAATCAAGGACAAACAGCTGAGTGTCAAACAAGACTTGGACCAGGTGGAGCCTGCTGTTATTGAAGCTCAGAACGGTATTATGATTTATTTACTGTTGACATGGTTCATAGTGCATTTTATTGATCTGTTTTCCCAGATATCAATGCCAGAAAATGGATGGACAGTCTTTTTTATCAGATGGACAGTCTTTTTTAGCAGAGTTCCAATTATTTTACAATTATTTAAAACTTTTCCTCATTTTCCCTTACAGTGTTTTCTTATAGTTCCCTATTAACGTGTTCCTCTCTGCTTGCATTCCCCTTACGTCACTGCCCCATTCCTCCTCATAACCCCCATTCTCATTCACTCGGTGTTGATAGCCGTTAAGTCCATTAAGAAGCAGCACCTTGTGGAGGTGCGTTCCATGGCCAACCCACCAGCGGCTGTGAAGCTGGCTCTGGAGTCCATCTGCTTGCTCCTGGGCGAGAGCACCACGGACTGGAAACAGATCCGCTCCATCATCATGAGGGAGAACTTCATCCCCACCATTGTCAACTTCTCTGCTGATGAGATCAGGTGAAACGAGAAAGAATGCATTCAAATTGTTCACTAAGGAGTTCTCTCTTTCTCTCTCCCTCTCTCTCTGTCCTGACTTTCTCACTGCTCCTCTAAACCCTCCCCTTTCCTTCAAACGTATTCCTCCTTCCCCCATCCCAGCGGTGAGTTCTATAAAGCGGCAGCACCTAGTAGAAGTGCGGGCAATGACCAACCCCCCAGCGGCAGTCAAGCTGGCCCTTGAGTCTATCTGCCTGCTGCTGGGCGAGGAGACCAATGACTGGAAAAAGATCAGACAAGTTATTATCAGGGACAATTTCATCAGCAGCATAGTCAACTTTTCCTCTGAGGAAATGAGGTACTGGCGTCAGAACGTATCGCGTGTCTTCTTGGACGGAGGCACAATCAAATTCTCAATCAATTCGTAAATCAACCTGACACCCGTGATTAGCTGCTTCTTCTTTTGTCCGTGTTTGTGTTGGAAAAAAATCTCTCAATCTGATTTGGGAAATTGGAAAATGAGCTGATCATAACTTGTGGTTGTCTTGACTTGTGGTTGGAATTAAATAAGGTTCATTAGCTGTTTAGTTTGTCTTCTGCTCATTGTTATGATTTACATCTAAAGTGGCATCTCACAAGAATAAACTAAATTGGGGTGGAATATAAATAAGCACCCTTTCTGTTTTCAGCATTAAAATCCAATCCTGCACAACATCCCTCCCCTGCATATTTAATTTACAGTGGATCATAACCATCCCTCTACCCCATGTAATTTCTTTCTGAACATATATATGTGTATATACTGGTGTATATACTGTATATGGCGCTATATCATAACTCAAACTGCTTCTACTATATCCAGTGACTCCATCCGTGAGAAGATGAAGAAGAACTACATGTCCAACCCCAGCTACAACTATGAGCAAGTCAACAGGGCCTCTCTGGCTTGTGGACCCATGGTCAAATGGGCTGTTGCTCAGGTAAGGAGCCCCCAAGGACACCAGCAGCTACCCATCCTTATAATTATTGCTAATCCATTTTGTTTTAATAGGTATAAAGACTGATTTTGTGTGTGTAAACATATTGATGACTAAACCAACCGTGCTATTTATTGTCTGCTGTTGAACACCATTTTCCCTCCTCTACCCCAGCTCAACTACGCTGACATGCTTAAGCGCGTGGAGCCTCTGCGTAACGAGCTGCAGAAGCTCGAGGATGATGCCAAGGACAACAAGTCGAAGGCAGAGGAGGTGGAACAGATGATCAGAGACCTGGAGGCCAGCATCGCTCGCTACAAAGAGGAGTATGCTGTCCTCATCTCAGAGGCCCAAGCCATCAAGGCCGACCTGGCTGCAGTTGAGGCTAAGGTAACTGGTCATCAAATCACTGCATCTGTTTCCTTCCCTGTCCATTGCCTTCTCTTCCTGTGAAAAATCTTATAGCATTACTCTTAAGCCTTTTGATCTCTATCTCAGGTTAACCGCAGCACAGCCCTGCTGAAGAGTCTGTCAGCTGAGAGAGAGCGCTGGGAGCAGACCAGCGAGACCTTCAAGAACCAGATGTCCACCATCGCTGGAGACTGTCTGCTCTCTGCTGCATTCATCGCCTATGCCGGCTACTTTGAGCAGCAGATGAGACAGAACCTGTTCACCACCTGGTCTCATCACCTGCAGCAAGCCAACATTCAGGTACTCAAACTGTGTAAAATGAGATGCACACTCAGAGGCTGTATAGACAATCAGTTTTTTGGATTTTGGATAATCACACTTGACCACCACTTGTCATATAAATGTGCAGCCACATACCTTGAATATGCCTTTAATTTTTGTCAGAAGACATGCAGCATTCATAACTGACTTCGGCCCGAATTTCTCCCATAGTTCCGTACGGATATCGCCAGGACTGAGTACCTGTCCAACGCAGATGAGAGACTCCGCTGGCAGGCCAACTCCCTCCCAGCTGATGACCTCTGTACTGAGAACGCCATCATGCTCAAGAGGTTCAACAGGTCAGTATCTTCCCTGTCTGATCAAGGTACCTTTACAAAAGTGGCATTCTAGTATGGTTTGTTGTTATTAGTACTATTAAAATACCAAACAGTTTATTCATTGTAAAGTGAAAATACAGAAAATTCTTTCTTTGGTCCTCTGGTCGTAAGTGGTCAAAGTTTGTAAAAAGCTTTCATCTATCTTCTATAGGTTTAATCACTATCATATGGGATCGATCAATGATAGAGAGTACCAAAACTGACATTTATTTATATGAAAAAGTTTAGGATCATCTTGATGTAGACTGTTGGATTGAATACATCTGCCCTCTCTAGGTACCCCCTGATCATCGATCCATCAGGCCAGGCCACAGAGTTTATAATGAATGAGTACAAAGACCGCAAGATCACCAGAACCAGCTTCCTGGACGATGCCTTCAGGAAGAACCTGGAGAGCGCCCTGCGTTTTGGAAACCCACTGCTGGTCCAGGTAAAGCTGCTTGAGCATTGCAGCCACTTATTTTAACCCTTGCAGTGTTTCAAACTAAACATATTAATGAATACTCACCGACCTCCACCCTCTTTATTTATTTTTTCCTGCCAGGACGTGGAAAGCTACGACCCCATTTTGAACCCTGTGCTGAACAGAGAGGTCCGCAGGACTGGAGGACGTGTCCTCATCACTTTGGGAGACCAGGACATCGATCTGTCACCTTCCTTCGTCATCTTCCTCTCCACACGAGACCCAACGGTGAGTCTGAATTTAGGTTACATCTATAGTTACACACAACTGATGGGACAGAATTTCTCAACAAATTCTGATGGCTTGATTGTCATTATTATGGATCATCAGTATCAACATAAAATATTTGAACACACCAAGACTATCATCCAGAAAAAACTGTATTGCTTTCTGGTGCATGAAACATTTCCCTAATAAAACAAGCTGGTGAAATCATTGTGCACATGCAGCTAATCTGTGGTCTACTTTGGCTCTTGTGCATACAGGTTGAGTTCCCACCAGATCTGTGTTCTCGTGTGACATTTGTCAACTTCACGGTGACGCGCAGCAGCCTGCAGAGCCAGTGCCTCAACGAGGTTCTGAAGGCCGAGAGGCCCGACGTGGATGAGAAACGCTCTGACCTGCTCAAACTGCAAGGTGAGAGACAGAAAACGACAGGCACACAAACACACTGACTTGACATTACTAACTCAGTAAAATGATAATGGCTACCCGCCTCTCTCCTCTCTTTTAGGTGAGTTCCAGCTGCGTCTGCGCCAGCTGGAAAAGTCCCTCCTGCAGGCCCTCAATGAGGTCAAGGGTCGTATCCTTGATGACGACACCATCATCACCACGCTAGAGAACCTGAAGAAGGAGGCAGCCGAGGTGACCAGGAAGGTGGAGGAGACTGACATCGTCATGGCGGAGGTGGAAGCAGTGTCACAGCAATACCTGTCTCTCTCCTCCGCTTGCAGCAGCATCTACTTCACCATGGAGGCTCTCAACCAGGTCTATACAGAACTCAATTTTTTCTCACTTTTTTTCCTTCTTTTCTTACTCATTCTGTCATATGTGTGAGGTTTGACTCACATTCACGGATACATGTGCTTCTTGTGCTTCTTGATACATCTGCACACCAGCTAACCAAGCAACCATGCTTTTCATGTCCTTCCAGATGCACTTCCTGTACCAGTACTCCCTTCATTTCTTCCTGGATACCTACCACACCGTTCTGTACGAGAACCCCAACCTCAAGAGCGTTAGCGACCATAGCCAAAGACTTTCCTTCATCACCAAGGACCTCTTCCAGGTAATAACCACATTTTTTTCAATTCAAATGGCTCATTTGCATCGGTGCTGTGAATGTAGGAGACATGTGCTTATGTATGGTCTGTGTGTATGTAGGTGGCTTTCAACAGGGTGGCTAGAGGTATGCTGCACCAGGACCACATCACCTTCGCCATGCTGCTGGCCAGGATCAGCCTTAAGGGCATGACCAAGTAAGACACAAAGTCCTAACATTTTGAATAGATTAATATTACATAAAACAAGGTTGTGATCATCAGTCACTATAACGCTAACTATTGCAACCTGTCCCTTCTTCTCCAGTGAAACTTCGTTTGAAGCAGAATTCCAGCACTTCCTGCGTGGTAAGGAGATCGTACTGACAGGCATGTCATTGCCCAAGGTGAAGGGTCTGACCACTGACCAGAGTGAAGCCATGGTCCGCCTCAGCCGCCTGCCAGCATTCAAAGACCTGGTGGAAAAAGTCGAGGCTGATGAGGTGAGATATGACAGATAATCTACAAGTTTGTTACGACATTTCTGTGCCCAAATCCTCTGTCTCCATGGACATTTAACAGGAACTGCCTCTGAACATGCTTTTATTCTGAATTTATAAGCATAATGTCTGTCTTGATGAGCTACTTTTGAGCCTGAACTTTATCGATGATGCTTATTATGCTTTATTTTTTTGTGTTTCTTCAGCAATTCTTCATGTGGGTGGAGAGCAACACTCCAGAGTTGTCTGTTCCTTATCTGTGGTCAGAGGAGAAGCAGTCCAGTGAGTATTAACACAGCTGCAGACTTTCATTTGCCAGATTTTGGAAATGATATAGTTAATATCATAAATTATGACCAAGTAGAAAATGATTTCAATATTTTTATAACCTGCTCTAATCTGTCTTCTCTCTTTTCACTTCCTGTCCAGCTACCATTGGCCAGGCAGTACATCAGCTGCTGCTGATCCAGGCTTTCCGTCCAGACCGTCTGTTGGCCATGTCTCACATCTTTGTCTCCAAGGTGCTGGGAGAGAGCTTCATGAACATCATCGAGCAGCCTCTTGACCTGGCTAACATTGTGGATAATGAGGTACTCTCGTCTTGGTCAATCCTTTTCTCCCTGGAAACTCCCACCATTTCAATACCGTTGAATATCTTTCTAACATCCTTCTCACTTCTCTGCAGGTGAAGCCCAGCACTCCTGTGCTGATGTGCTCTGTGCCAGGTTATGATGCCAGCGGCTTGGTCAGAGATCTGGCTGCAGAGCAGAACAAACACATCACTTCCATCTCCATTGGTAAGGAAAACACTCATACACTCAAGTCAGATCCTATTAGTGTTACCCAAGTTAAAAGAATAGTAAGGACATAATAAACCCTGCTCCATCTCAACCCTCCACAGGTTCTGCTGAGGGCTTCAACAAAGCTGACCGAGACATCAACACTGCTGTCAAGTCTGGCAGGTGGGTAATAGTGTTTTTGTGTATTTGTGAGCATGTACAGTATGTTGTTCTGTCCTGACTGTTTTTGTCCTGTAGGTGGGTGATGTTAGAGAACGTCCATCTGGCCCCCGCCTGGCTGATGCAGCTGGAGAAGAAGCTCCACTCTATGCAGCCTCATGCCAGCTTCAGGCTTTTCCTCACAATGGAGATCAACCCCAAGGTAAACTATATCACTCTTAAAAAAATCTCTAATGTTCTATAATCTTGACTCAGAGGTCAAAAACCTCAGTGCATCCTCATTAAAACGTTATTTATCCTTTGACAGCACAGTTACGAATATATCCTCACTCCTAGTTGCAAAGTTTTTATTTCTTTCACTTCTCACGTCAAATCTGACATTTTGTGTTCCTGCCAGGTGCCAGTGAACCTGCTTCGTGCCGGTCGTATCTTTGTGTTTGAGCCTCCTCCTGGTGTGAAGGCCAACATGCTGAGGACCTTCAGCAGCATCCCTGTTGCTCGCATGTGCAAGGTGACCAAGATGGGCTCACTCAGACATTGCTCAATGCTTTTGTCTTAAAACTTTCATCATTTAGCACACTGTTATCTGCACATTTCCTCTAAGGTCGCTCTCTAAATTGCTCTTCCTCCTCCTTTCCCACAGTCTCCTAATGAGCGCGCACGTCTCTACTTCCTGCTGGCCTGGTTCCATGCTGTCATCCAGGAGCGTCTGCGCT
>OMLF01033104.1:5227-15602 GCA_900302615.1 Holocentrus rufus
GAAGATGCGGCGGGCTCCAGGTGATGAGAGCGGACACTGAGGGATCACATCTCTTGATTGTGCACTTTAACACATGTGTCCATATGTCTTGCGGATGTCAGGCTCCCGCGGAAAAGGCAAACAGAAGGCTTTAAGGTTGCACAGTTGTGGCTTTAAGTGTAAGATGAGAGCGGGTTGTAGCTATGGGTGAGTGGCTGCTGTCAGCAGAGCAGGGCGGCAGGTTTCCCCGGGGCTGAGCAGCAATGCATAACACCAGCTAGCTGCATTTTGCATGATAGTACTGTACTGTAAATGTAGTGCAACTTTGATGCAACTCTATTCATTTCCATGTTTCGGTGCATAATTGCTGTCTTCTTAATCAAAATGATAAGCTTTCAAAGATGCAGGCTTTCAAAGGCATTCATCTATAAATATTTGCTGGGCAACTTGTGTTGTATTTTATTTCATTTCGGCTTGTGCAGTGTGTAAGACAGCCTGCGCTCATTTAGATTTCCCTGCATGAAGGAAAAAAAAAAATCACTGTTACATCAAACTGTGCTGTCAAAATGCTGACAACGTACATCTATATACCAGAGAACTACCACCATGTTGTAATGCAGCGAGCAGAAATGAGGAATTTAAAGACAGACGCTGGGCTCAAATCCTTGTCCAAAGCTCGTGATGTCAAGCACATTTCGCTCAAGCGCTTTCGTATTCAGAGCATGATATCAAACTCGAGTGACAAAACATGCTTTAATCAAGTGCAATCCATTACATACATATGATATCATTGCCCTAATTGTCTGAAATAATTGAACCCTCAGGCAAGTCTTCTCCCGCCATCATAACTCTTCACATTAATCCACACAAACCAGTCTAGTAAAAAATCTAATTAAAGAGAAATCAATAGCGCTACCAGAATTCCTCCTAACTTTTTGGACTTATAAATGCTCACCAGGCTGAAATGAAATGCAGTGCTGGGCTGAAACTTTTTCGCACTGTGGTCGATGGGCTGCTATCTTTCTTTTCTCCTGTCAAAAAAAATCTTAATAGAACCCTAATGTCAATACGGCCTGATCATGATGGATTCAAGAGCGGATCAATCATGTCGGCCTGATTGAGAAAACACCTGCACTGTCTGCCCCACATTTGTCATGTCTGATTTAGCTGGCTCCCCGTTGTATACAGATCAATTTTGATTACAGCTGTCAAACCGAAAATAACAAACAAAGTTAAATGTAGGTGTGGTAAAGCAGATATTTAAGATAGATAGAGCAACACAGGGTTTAATAACAAGTGTTGAATAGCGTTGTTTATCTTTTATGGTTCAGATATTATCTGGTTTGAAACCTCAACGGCTCGGGGATTGTTCTGACAACAGTCTGATGAGGATTTTGTTTTGTTTGGGCCTTTGATAGACTATATATAAATATATTTTTTTATCTTGAACCTTTCCATGTTTTATTTCGTCTGGGTCGCATCACTTCCTCTTATCATCACTTCATTGCTCAATATGACTAGACTTTCATTTTCTAAGTACCATAAAAGGCATTTCTATCGCTGAAAGTTTTTCTGCCGCTGAGTTTTTTCTCCTTTCACAGAAGTAATGAGTCAGTGAAACAGGTTCAATGCAGCCTAAATCTACAAATTAATTCCTATAACGTCAAACATTCCAGCGACTGCAATACTGCCTCAAAGTAGTTGCTGCTAGGTATAGATATTGACTTGTCAGCAAAAATATGTTGTATTAGAGTACTGTTGCCCAACATTAAGCAGCTAATTGCCCTTTTCCGACACCTTCATTATTTCTTAATGGAACTGGAGGTCTGCTGGCCAGATAAAGGTCACATCGATACAGACAGTGCCCTCTTAATGGGGAAAGAGTGTGATGTTATTTTGCTGTGACAAAATGATCTCACTGAATAACTCGTGAAAGGAATGTGTTGCCAAGATTTGTATTTTTAGCACACCGAATTTAAAGTATATCAAATATAGAATCAACCAAAAAGCAATGGATTGGAATGAGGAGCGTGCAGCGCCTCAACAAGGGCCGCGCGATACAAAAGAAATATTTTAATTGGAAATCAAGTGTGCATCTCTGGAATGATATTACACATTTTAATTAGTCCTCTTTAATTCCAAACCAAAGTCCTTCATATTTCATGCCGTTGTAATGCAAAGAGGAAAAGAAATAAAATTCAAAAAAAGCAACTGACACATGGTTTTAAAGCAAACAGCCTTGAAATGTCAACGAAAGGATTTCATGAGTGAAATTTGGAACTCACACTTGCACCCCAGGAATGAAATTACTCAACAAATTACACGGCACTATTTTGCCAAATTCCTGTCTGCAAGAAGAAGCAGATTTTATTGAAGCTTGCATGAAGCAAGCAGGCTTCAAAGGCCGCCACATCCTTGAAACAACTTAAGTGCGATCTGAATGCAATACTCTGGATACACTTGATCTGCCCTCCCCCTTCTCTGTCTCAACACACCCACCCACACACACACAAACACACACACACACAGGTCCAAATACTAATGGAAATTCACTTTGCGCGTTACAAACCTGGGAAGAGCAGCACAGGCTTTTAGCATTATCCAACCCCACATCTAATTAGTGAAATATCATAACACAATAACCCAGCAAAATCTTCTCCCAAACCCAATTAAAGCCTGCTGCAGCACAATCGTTTGGCGAAATCTCACCTAACATCCCAATTACCACAAAAGCACCACAATGTCACAAAAAAATAGTGTTAAAAAATGATTTTCTGTGATCTTACTCTCTGAAGCATGGCATTGAATGCATGCAGCGATTTCTAATACCCAATGCCCGATGGATTGGAGGGAGGAATCAAAATCTTTCAAGTCAATGTAGAACATTTCCCGTAAGTCCTTTTAAGCCAAATCCTTGGTGAAATTCTGCCTAACTGAGTCTTTATTGTCAGGATGTCGCGCTAATACGGATACTTTATTACAAAAAAATCCCACTGGCACCTTCACAGATGGAACCGATAACACGTGCCGGCCTTAAATGACAAGAAAATTGTGCCGCGGCTCTTCATCGCAGCCAATGTGGCGCTGGGATAGCCTCGGAGTGGCGGGCTACCGCGGCGCCGAGCTTTGCCGACCACTGGGCGTCAAGATGGATTGTTTTCCCTGTTATGTTGGTTTCCAAAACCCAGAACGTTGGTATTTGATTAGTGTATACGCTGGCAATTTGAAGGGGTGCCTAAATTTAATAGTTTATGTAACCTGTGGAGTCTCTCGACAAGCTCCAAACCACTTATTATCATGTGGGCACACTGCATGAGCATCTTATTAGAGGTGTGCTGCCTCCCTGGAATGACTCCCTAACCAGTGGCATATCACATTAGCACCAGCTCCTTAATGCTGCAATATCACACAGCAAGTGACCCTGAAACAATTTTACTACTCCCACTCACGGCAATATCACGCAAACGCAGTTTTCATGGCAGGATAAACCTGCCATGTTTTTTTTATCCCACCTAATCATCTGCCTGCAAAATCAATCCATCTCGATCGCTGCCTGTTGCGGGTCTTTGCACCCCTCCCTCCCCCTTCCTCCCTCACGCCATCTGTCTCTCTTCCCCCGTTCCCTCCCAGAAGCCCTCCTTCAATCATTTTTTCATAACTCCTCCATCTCTCCGGCCTGTCCACTTCCATATACTCTCTGTTTTCTTTCTTTTTTTTCTTTCTTTTTTTATCCCCCATACCTGCCCCTCGCTCTCTGAATTAAACATACATACCAGGCTACACACACACACACACACACTGCCTATAACGCGCCTCTCGTGTGTTAATCTGAATTTCATGGCGACGTGGGCAGCGAATGGAAAGTATCAGCTGATAATTGGAGTGCAGTGGCACCGACGCCGGCCACGCCTGATTCACGGCAACACGTTTCCCGTCTCAGCTGCTGACCGGCTCATTATCATTTAGAACTGCTCACTGCACAAACTACACACCCACACGGTCTGTCGCCAACTCCTGACAGGAATTAGAATTATGTGAAAGTCAGGCAGAGAGAGATTCTTACAATCACCATTATGTAGTGCCCAAAGTCCGGGGGCCCAGACCTCACACGCCTTTTTGTGTTCCCATAGGAGACAATGGTGGTATGTGGTGCTCGTTAGCACACCCTGTGTCGTATTTCCACCCCTCACTCATGCCTCCTCTCTCTGTCTATTAAAGCCCGGGACACAATTATCCCCATTCTCTCTCTCTCTTTCACCCTCCATCTCTTGTGCTCTCTGTGAATGTAAGTCTGAGACACAATTACCCCTGTACTCTCTCTCTCTCTCCCTCTCTCTCTCTCTTTATCCATCCCTCTCTCTCCCTCCACCTCTCTACCTCTTATGGCTTGAGGAGAAGTCTGTGAAGGGAGCAGCTGCTGAAATATTTATTGATCTGTTTTCCTCAGTTTTATTTATTTCCCTCTCTTCCCTCTTGCCCTCCCTTCCCCTCCACAGACCCAGAAACACCTCCAGCGCCACGAGATGTCAGAGGCAGCGGAGGGGCTGAAAATCCACAACATGAAACCATTATTTAGCATTTGTTGCACCCAGTAGTTTTACCTGTGTAAACAAAACAAGAGGCACGAGGACGGGATGAAGGCAAATGCGGAGAACAACAACATCAGCTACAGCAACAACAGATGCGGCGCAGATTGAGCCGTGAGACAGGTGGACTGCTCCGCATATTTCGATGCCAGCTTCCACTGCAGGAGGGTGTTGACAGGAAATACCAAGGTGCTGGTCTCTTTTGTGACTGTAGAAGAAGTTGTACACAACTGCGGGCTATTGAAGTAACAGTAGTCATGGCAACAATGCCTAGAGAAATTATAATTACAATGGTAACAGTATTAGTATTGGGCTAAATGGATTCACTGATGAATCTGACGTTATCTCTGCGTAATTAAAGGGCTTCCGTGTTATCATACATCCCAGCGGTAAATATCACCACAGTTAACGGGGGGTATTGAGGTTACTCCAACGGCGAGCAATTCGGCAGTCGTTTGAAACTAATGTTTTTCTCCAGCCTTCTGTTGTTGCACAAATGATTAGACTTCCACATACCCACACACAACGGCAGGATCACACACTTTAACACACACATGCGCGCACGTGCGCGCAAGGCGTACGCACGCCGAGAGACACATAAGCACACACAGAGCCGAGTCCCATCACCAGGCATGGCCAGCATTAGTGCCTAAGCCTTTTCCATTGATTTGCCGGCAAGCTCCTTGTCTTTTGGTAATGAGGACAGGGAGAGAAGCGGGACCCTCGTCCCTCGCGGCTCCCTCAGGACAAGCCGCCTGCACTAATCTGAATTGTGTTTCCAATGATGCTAACTCCCTGGCACAAAAAAAAAAGACTAGAAGGAAGAGAAAGACGGAGGAAAATCGCACAATGCTCTCACTCCCTCTCCCTAGCAAAATTCCTTCCCATCAAATGTGTAACATTTGCACATCAACAAACAACAAAACATCTCTCTTTCACACTCTCTCTCTCTCCCTCCTCTCTCTCTCTCTCTCCACAGACTGCTCAATCCACAGCCTGGACGGCAGCTTCCAACCCAGAGGAATGGAATTTGCTCTCTGCAGAAGGCTTATTCGATTTTCCCTCTATATGAGCGATATTGAGGGGAGATCAATAAGAGTTATTAATATCCACACTGATGTATATATATAAAGACGTCCCATTGTCTCCGTCAAGGCTGGGCGCACCAGGCTCCACTGACTCTCCATTGATTTACTGCTTGCACCTTCAGTGGGAGAATTGTTGAAATTCATCTTCCTGGTGGCCCAAGCAAAGGAGGCATCCCAGCGTATTTTCAAGTATGTATCCATGTGCGTGTGTATCGCTTTGCGAGTGTGTATTTGCATGTGTTCGCCTATATTTATGTGCCATTGTGTGTGTGTGGGATTATATGAGTGCATATGAGCCCCCACTTGTTTCCGCTTCTACAGCCACTCAGCTGCCTCTTCAACAATCCCTCTTTCCCGTGCATTAAATAAAACATGGCCCTTTTTCATTTATATTACAGTGAAAACCCACTGCTCGTGTACATATTCAAAACCAGACCAAGGCTGGGCTTTATCTGGGAACGGGACACGGGGAGGACAAGGGAGGTTGTATGGAGGGGAATTACTACAGTAATTAAACACAGTATAACTACCTGTCCCGAGTTGAAAACGGTCCCAGTTCCTTTCCATTACACTGAACTCCATATATTATAACTGTAATTATAATTGCAAACAAGCCTTGCTGTAATCATTATTTATGGCAGTGACACAATGTGTAATTGCCAGCCCCCGAACCAATATGTGAAGCCCAGTGAAGTGTTTATCAAAACAGACAGGAGAAATCTCAAGGGCAGGGATCCGCCGCGCCGCCTCTCCGCTACAGTACCGCTGTGGTTACGAATCCACAACAGATTTGAACCCGTGACCTCGCAGTCACAACTCTGACCTGATGCCTGCTAACGCCACGCAATGCAGAGGTCAGTTTCACCCACCCCCGGCAGGTCATGGAGTCCACAGCTCAGGGGTTATTCATCTCTGTCTTGCCAGTAATTGGAAATGGTCCAAAACCCATGTAGTGAATCTTCAGTGACGAATAAAATTCTATTTGGTAGCGTTTTGGTGGTATTTTACAGTCTTTGATATGCATCTCAGACCCCAACCATCTTAAAATCCAATAAAAATGCTGTCAGTGGTTGCTCAGCATGCCACAATTCTTCATCGTATGCAGGAGGCATAAAGACAGGAACCAAAATCACAGCTTGAAGCGCAAGTCTCAGCATCCATAATGAATAACTGTTTCACTTCTAAACTAAATTAAATAGTTTTGGTCATTCTACAACATCCACAGATATTTTAGCACTAAATTCAGCAATAAATAGCTGAAATTAGACTCTTCTTAAGGTATGTGGGCTCAACCTTGTTCGACCCAAAGATGTGTCATGGTCTGATTCTGTATGGATCACACTAAAATGGTTACGAACAAAAAAAGGAGCAGAAAACACCTTTAGATTTCTTATTGTGCAGGATTTACTGCATACCTATTTCAAATATTTTAACATCCCATAAGGGCAGCAATATGCCGTAATGAGTTGGCAATAACTTAGATCCTCAATATCAAAGTTGCAGTGATATTCATTAATTGGCTCATATTCAATGAAATATACTGTATGGGCCGAGGAACAGATCCTCATTTATTTCACACTGAACCTACATTTACTGGCACATATTCAATCACTGGCTGTCTATCTATATAAATTTTGCAATAGCGGGAGATTGTCTCCAGACCTTGTAGCCTGACGCCCCCGGGGGCTCCTAGCGGTCAGAGGCCTCTGGGCACTGGCCCCGTTGGCTCGATCAGTAATCCGTTCTTGGCTTGACCCCTGCATGGCTTCTGCAACTTGGAATGAGTTTCCTCTCGCCACATGGTGCCTTCTCCATAGCAACACTTCCTGACTTAGCTACACCCAGCAACACTGGTATATATCAATTCTCAACTATCCATCCAGCCAGCATGAGAAATGAAGTTTTCCACACAGAATCCACCTCGCCTATTCATTTTCCATCACAGCAGCCGTCTCTGCCAGTGCTGGGTCAAAACACAGTTTGATCTTCATAAGGTTTTCTTGACTTAGCTACCACAGTATGTGCAATGAATAGATTCAACAAAGTGTGCTGAAGGCTCCACACCGCGGCCCCCCACCTAGCCTAGCAAAACAAAGAAAAAAAAAGTGTACCTTAGGGGGAAAAAAAAATTCAGACCACAAACCCACCCGAGACTCTTTGAACCACCAACTCTTGTCCTTCAGGCTCTCGAGAGCAAATCCAGGCCTTCTCAGTCCAACACTTGCAGATCAATAAAACCTGCCAAAATGGCTAAGCACATGCAAGCCAAGCATGGGGAACAACGGCACACAGAAATTGTGGATTTCAAAAGGGAGACAGAGAAAGCAGAGGCCCCTCCAGATTAGGAGCACAAGGCATCTGTTGATGCTGGCACGCCGAAGCATCTCCCAGCTCTTCATCTCCAAGCCAAGGCTGGTGATCCAGTCGAGCACGTGCTAACATGTGCGATGCGCATTGACCCCACTTGGCCCCCATATGTTGCCGAAACAAGAAGGATGACGGGCAACAAAGCCACCCCGCCTGTTTTCACCTGCGTTCGCGCCCTGCACCCTTCCTCTTACAGGAGCCTCCATCACAGTGGTGACAGAGGCTCAGTGCATGTTGGTGGGAAAACCCATCTGTTGGACTGTTTGAACATGGCATCAATGGTACATGCAGCACAGCAAGAGAGTGGGGTCTCATAATGGTGATAGTGGATATTTCTAAAGTGGAGATCTAGAACATCTGTATTTCTTTTATACCAAGGTCAACACTGGTTTGATGCACGCTGTTTCATTTCCATGCACTCATCATAATTCAACTTCAAAATCTGCAGTTTTTCATATTATAATAGACATCCTTTGATTCTTAAACTTCCTCCATTGTGACCTATGCAGCGCCATGTACTGAAGCACTGCTCATGCCATTGTCTTCGTTTTCACCAAACCAATGATGGCATTACCCTCATAATCAGATCTTGCAGGTTTCTGTCATAACAGAAATCCTTTGTGTGGAGGATAAATTGTTTAATTTGGTGTGGGGGTGTGTGGTTATATTCTCAGCCTTAATTAGCCCTCACTGGGAAAATAAGTGGGCAGCAAAGCCTCGCAGCATGTCTTCTCCAACATAGATGAAACAGGTTTTGAGTAATTGCGGAAACATTGTGTGCCAGAAATGTGTAGATATTGTCCTATAGGGAGAATGGGCACTAGGCCATCAACGCTTCCCAAGTTGTGTTTTACGGGAATTTCAAACAATACATTCGGTGGAGAAATGCACGATAGCATGCAAGAGCTAGGCATTAAGTCCAGGAATAGTGAAGACATAGTATGAACATTCACACAAGCTTGCAAGATGCCTTTGAATAATGATGTTTTGCAGCACATAAAAGCCTTTCTTCACTCTGACTGGCATGCCATTGAACAGTAGCAGGAGGTTTGAAATATTTTTGCTATCTGCCTTTCAGTGTCATTGAAGGTAACAGAGACAAAATGCCACTCTCTCTTAATGATCTTTTGTCATATATAATGTCAAGTGGCAAAATGAATGATAATCATTGTCACGAGGAAAAAGAAATCTGTTCAACTTAGACAAATAAGAAACAGTACAATCATTCAGGGGTGTTTGTCTTACACATCAATAACCCGGCGCTAATAATTCACGCACAGCCTGCCAGACGTTGGTGGTAAAGGATTTGGGCAGCCATATATCAGACTGGACTGTCAGGCGCACAGATGCAAAGGTTTAGTCAACTGTTGCATGATTTAACAGGGGAGGAGGGGAGTGGAGCAGCCATGTCCTTTTAGCAGTCATGTTCTTACTTTAAAATGCACGCATTCCTCTTTAAATGACCCAGGACCCTTACTTTAAAATGCACGCATTCCTCTTTAAATGACGGACATATTGTGGACCTAAAGCAACTCAGAGGAGTGGCAGAGGCAGGATCCCTTCCAAGAAGAACGTGGTTCGCTGTGTGTTGCAACGTGCACATCTTGAATCAATTTACAATCATTCCTCAACTGGGGGGGGCGAGGGGGCCATAATCTGTCAAACCTTTGCACTGCAAAGCCACATGTTGCAAATTCGCAGGGCTGAGAGCTGAAATGGGAGCCAGTATGGTCGCAGAGTTGGCTTCTGCGGTGCTGAGGCTATTGTGTGCTGTGTTTGTGTGCTGTGTGCGTCCTGCAGGGCTGTCCGTCTGCTCTCTGCCTGGTGTGGAGAAGGGGCTTGCTGTGGCAAGCCAACCATGACCAGCTGGGCTTTCCTGCCCACAAGGAACTCAGGAGCAGGAGGCTATAGCCCGTCTGCATCTGCGGGCTGTTAACCTCACATCTTATTGCACTGACACATCAATTATTGTTATTAAGGGCCAGAGTAATTTATTTATATACTGATTTCCCACGTTGCAAATGGGAGACTAATTGAACCAGGTGTGTGTGTGTGTGTATGTGTGTGTGTGTATGTGTGTGTGTGTACAAGCTCAATGGGCAGGGGGAAATTAGAGTGCTTGGTTTAGAATACTGCACATGAGCAATACATGAGGGGCATGAAATGGCATGGCGAGAGTATTAGATATAATCAAAAATTCAGCAGCATTTTTTTAAAAAAAAATCCCTGCATTCCCTGTAGATACAGCAAAACGGCGCAGGCCTCTCTCTGTCTGTTTGTGTTATTCATAATGAAGCTCCTTAAAATGCCATCTGAATCTCCTGGCTGTGCAGTTATCTCATCACTGTAAGAGGT
>OMLF01033140.1:8691-25109 GCA_900302615.1 Holocentrus rufus
AAAATCATTGCACTCAACCTCCACCGTCTCTCTCTCTCTCTCTCTCTCTCTCTCTCTCTCTCTCTCTCTCTCTCTCTCTCACACACACACACACCCACTCATCTCTCTTCCTCAAACACAAGTTCTCTTGCTAATTCCTCTCTTTCTCCCCCTCTCTCTCTCTCTTTCATCCTGCTATCTCTCTATCTTCCAGTCTTTCGCACATTCATTTCACAATTTGAACTTGTATGAAGAAATCCTGTGAGGTGACATCAGTAAAGCCAGTCTGTGATGCTTCATACCAAAGGAAATCTGATGTTGGTCAGTCCAGCTTTCTGTAAACCGGATCAATCACTTGATTTGTCACATCATGTGTGAACACGATGAAAATACAACATCTCTTTTAAGTGAAGCTCTTCTCTGTTGCTGTGATTTAGGCTGATGAAGGAGATGTGTGTTTTCATAAAAGTCTTGTCACTTTAAAGTTTCCTCTTGGTGTTTCATGGTTTGTTGTTGTACTAAAGTGATTGATTGATTGATTGATAGTGAGTTCCCATACCGAGGCTCTCCAACAAACACACAGTGAATGTCTCTAGTCGAAACTGAAAACTGATGAAGTCGATGCTCTCTGATCTCTCTGCTTTTCTGATTCACAAACACAAACTCTTTCTCTCTCAGGCCCTCGCTCCCTCAACAAACTCTCTTTCACATACACATACGCTCTTTCTCTTTCTTTCTCTTCTCCAACAAACACGCTCATACACACACACGCGCACACACACACAAGCATACTCTGTATCTCCCACCCCCCTCTCGATCTCTCTCTCTCGCTCGCCCCTCCCTCAGTGCCACCCTGCAACACAGTCACAGTGTCGTGTTTTGTCCGCACTCCTACACCCCCTGACTGGACAATAAACACACACAAACTCGCAGGCAGGATGGCTGCCCTCTCTGCTCGCTGCTGTCTGATGCGCTGGACCGCCGTCTTCTTCCTCCTCTCAGGTAAAACGATCTAACCAAACTACCAGAGGTCAACCTCACTAATCTCAGCTTCTCTGGCTGCTGTCCCCTGGTGGATCATTTCTGAGCATATTTTAAAACCTCCAACCGGTTTCACTTTTGAATTCAGTCAAACAAGTGGAACAAAATGACCTGGTGTTTACAATAGAAGTTATAATCTTGATAACACAAAACCTCGCACCGGCCCGCTTGATCAAAGACATTATGTCTAAGGGCGGAAATGAGGTTTTACTTTGAGTGGAAGGTGAAGATAAACTCCTCGAAAGCAGCTCAGCAACTACAGTATGTTGTAAAGAGCTCTTCTTTTACTGACATTTACATGGAAAGTTGAGTAAATAACTGGTATCACAAGTGCTACAAAACGCTAAATGGGAGACTGGGTGCTGATTTTCTTTTTATGCATAATTTGGGGGACCTAAAACTGCCTAGCAACACACGCATCGTCATTTTCTGAATCATATTTTACCATAAAATTTCTAAAAGTCTTTGTTTTTTTGTTTGTTTGTTTGTTTTTCAAGAACCCAAATTATCAGGCCTTCATTTATACACAGGCTGTAACTGTGGACAACAAATAACAAGTTTTTCCATCCACTGTCATAATATTGAAACAGCTCCAACAGCTTGATAGGATTTCTATCTATCTATCTATCTATCTATCTATCTAGGGTGTATTTATTTGTGGGGTATCACAAGAATCAATACAAAGGCACTAAATAAATACCACAACTAAATTTGTTAACAGTAGAGGTTATTTTTAGGTAAAATATTTCCCTCATATCAGCATGCGGTCTTCTGGTGAACATTAAGACCGAGGAGTGTGAGGGAGTACATTTTTCTATGTTTAAATAAAGGTGCTACAGTTTCCTTGTACAGCCCAATGAGAGACAAGTCAGGTGGATTGGAGACTCCTGCTAGGACACGCTGCAGCCCAGGTGACCTTTAGTAGAAATATGCAGATTAAGGCAATGAGCCAATAAATGATCTATTAGAGACAATTTCTTAAAAGGTTCACTGCATCTTTTCTTTTGGCATTAGCCTTTTTTTCTTTTCTTTCACTTCCACTTGCAGCCAGCTGGCTGACATTCTCCACTATCTAAAAAAAGTGTGAATACTTTAAACATGACACACGCGTAAGGGAGGCTGTTAACATCACAAAACTTTAAGAACAGTTGTCACAAAATCGCACTGAAGTCAACTTTGTCTCTTTTCCAAAATAACAACTTGCAGTCAACAAGTTTTATCTTTCTTACTCTTTTGCAGCCTACTGGTCGTTGCTGGTTTCTTCCTTCAAAGTGACGGAGGGAACCACGGCCACGCTGTCCTGTCAGTACTCGGTGAAGCGGTTCGGTCTGAGTCGGGTCTGCTGGGGTCGGGGCTGTGGGACCTTCTGGTGCAGCAACATCCTGGTGCAGACTGATGAGAACGGAGTCATATCCAAGGTTAGATTAACTACTACAGTGATTACTTTGACAAAAAACAGACACGGCATTGGAATTGGATTTCTATCATCACATGTACAAGAGGAGTAGCACTTTGGGAGAAAGTGATGCACATAGTGGCAGACAGGCCCTATGTTTGGGGAGAGGAATGTATTGATTCATTGGGTCATATTTAGCTCTGTTTAGTTTCATCTAGTCTCTGGCCGGACAATAATGAGGTAACAGAGTGCCATATACACACAATACAAGACAATACAGTACAGCCGCAGTTCCCATAGCAGTCCATATGAAACTGAACCGTCCATATTAGACACAAAGTCCACTACTAAATCTATTTCTATACTGTGATGAAAAAATATAAATATAAAACCAAAGATTGAATAGTCTTAGATATTGCTTTTATGACCCAAGTTTAGCACACTTTTTGTTTAGATGCTAAGTTGTTAGATCTTCATGCTTCACTGGCTGCACCACCTTGTCTACCCAACAAAAAAAAGGCCTCACTCTTGTGAATGGCAACCAGTGGTTAACTGCATTGTCTGAAAGCACTATATTTCCATCATTAATCTATAATGTTGTTATTCAAAGCGAAAAATGACTCAAGAGACAAATGTTCAAACGCTTAAATCTGTGGGAAGGAAACGGTGGCTTTTCAGTGACAAGACAATCTCTTTAGCCATTATATCATCGTGTCTCTGATTAAAAAGAAAGAAAGAAATTTAAAAAATTAAAAAATAAATGCATAGAGCTCATAGCACAGTGCTGCTCAAAGTGTTGAGTCACATTCCTCTTTTGGACAGCGATGAAAAGACTGAATTGGGGTCACGATGAATTCAAAAAATAATTTTCACAACCTGCATAAATCCAGCCAGTAAGAATAATCACATTTTCACACCATCAGCCCATGATGAAAGGCCCCAAACAATACAATACTATCAACAAATAATGTGGTGATTTAAAAAATGACATCAATTTGTCTTGAGTTTTTGGTATTTTTCTACTTGCACATGAGCCAGATAATCAGCTGAATAATTTAAAATCATCCAGCAGTCAAACTAATATTTGTGACACTGACTGCCACTATGCTCCCTCCCTGCTCCGAGGTGGCGGACCGGTACCGCTTAACAGGAGATGTCCTGGATGGACAGATGGACCTGGCGATTTTCAACGTGAGGCGGACGGACAGCGGGCCGTACTGCTGCAGGGTGGACATCGACGGGATCTTCAACGACAAGAAGGTGATCATGAACCTCCGGGTGGTCAAAGGTAAGCAGGACGCAATGTGAGACTGCCCTTTAAATATTGTGCAGAAAAGGAAATTGTTTTTTTTTTAGTCTCAACAGGACTAGCCTTGTTAATTGGGGGTTCAATAAAATCAATCAATAATCAGTGTGAATTGTCTTTTCACCCTAAGCACCAATGACGAGTCCACCTCCAACGACAACCACAACAGATCGTGTCACGGAGCTCCCCACCTCCACAGGTAAGCATGTATGGATTTAGGGTGAGGCTCAGCTTTGGGCCCACCAGCTATTTGAAGTAGCTATTTGTCAGGAATATAAAGTGTGTTTATGTGTCAGTCATGCAAACAACGGCCCTACTGCCCTGTAGGGGGTCAGCATCATCATCACTCCTGTCCATTCCTGTACATTGTGGATTACTTGATATAAATAAACTCCAGTCTGATGGTGGAATTCAAACAACAGATCTTATGTAGGTCTGGTCTTTTCTATTCTGGTGTATTCTTGCCTGGCCTGGTCTTTCAGACTCAACAGCTTGGTAAAGATTCATGGTGGCTGCAGTGTGTTACAAGCTGTTTCCTTCTCCTTATAGCCAGCTGGAAAACCATCCTGTCATCCCACCTGGACCTTATCAGAAGAAACTCCACCCTGCTGCACTCTGAAACCATCATTGTGAGTAACCATGAGTGAACTAGACCGGACTCTGCAGCACCCGAAAACCCTTAATCTCAGTACACTTATGTGTTAGAAATATAAGTAGAGCTTCTTCTCTCCTCATATGTCTTGTTTTTTCATCTTCATCTGTTTGTTTCTCTCCCTCTCTCTCTCAGGTAGAGGATTCTGTCCCAACTTTATCCCTCCAGATCAATGTCCCAGTTCTCTCTCTCTCCCTCAGTCTGCTGCTGGTGCTGGCAGGAGCGTTGCTCTTCCTGGCCTTCAAGCGTATGTGGTCTCTAGTGTTTTGAATCCAGCCATGCTTATTCAAACATATTTTGGTCATTTTATCTAACCTGATTGGCACATAACTTTGCGTCCATATGAGTGTGGTTTCATGATTAAGTTGTGATAATAACTAATAATATCTAAGTAATCAAGATTAATCATATACAGAGAGTAATGTGCTAAACTGACTAAAACGATTGATGCCTTTTTACCATACCCAAAACATTTTTTTTTCTATGCTGAAAGAAGTATACTCTACAGTTTCTCTTTAAAATCAAAAGTTCCTTTCCTTCCTCAGGTGGAATTCACAGAAGAGCTTTAAAGACAGGCTGGTGAGTAGGAAACATGATAGAAGCACATGGTGTTGAGCAGCTGCACACATGTAATATGTGCACTCACAGATAAACAAAAAAGTTTTTACAATAATTCTGTCTTCTTGTCTTGTCATCTCAGTCATGCTGCCTTTTATGTCTGTTTGCAAAAGTAAGGACAGATAATGTATCGACAGTATCTATATCGACCCACACAAATGAACATAAACCATTCTACCCTCTTTTCCAGTTTCTCATCCAAGGAACCTCCTCACATCATATATGAGATCCGAATGAGGAGGCCTGTACAGGAGAACATCTACACACTGGACTAGAGTATAAGAACCAGGTTTACACCTGGACCTTCTCAACCTCTCAAGGCTAACAGTACAGCTAAAACATCTTCTGCTAGAACCTCTTTGCCTTTGACTCGAACACAGATTCACAAACATTTCATGTCAAGGACTACTGAATTGAGCCACACGGACAACAATCTGACCCTGGAACGTCACATCTCAGAACAATTTAGCTGTTAAGGACAATTTAGTCAGGAAATTGACTCCCTTATTGTAGGCGGAGAGATGAGAGTGAATAGTGAAATCTGTTATCAAAAAGTCCTTCTTATTGATCCGAGCACTGTCACTTCACAACAAGGCCCAATTCAGTTCCCGGACATTTCTGGCTTGCACATTCCAAAGACCATGTAAGTCAAGTGTATTGGAGATCTAAATAGTCCTTATACTCAATATATGCCAGGACAGAATCCACCACCGCACGATCCTGAATATGAATAAGTAATTAAGGAGAATAGATGAAATCAAAGTACTCTTCACTGTGCTGGGGACCCCACTGAACCATGGGAACTGTTCCCATCCTGGGTCATTTTGCTTTTGATAAAATGACATCAATAAATGTAATCTTCCTGACATCTCAATTACCTGAATGCACCTGAAATGGAGGAGAAATGGCTCCTAGCATCAGGTCCAAGGATTTCCAAAGGTCCATGAGGACGTTCTTGAGGTTCTCCTGCAAAATAAGGCAGTTTAATTTACTATCATTTCATTCATGAAAAGTTTGCAAGGGTTTTGTTGTCACCAGCGGCTTAGGATCAAATGGCTTCGTGAGTATCTAATTGGAGGTCCTTGACATTTAAACAAAAAGGTTTGTGTGTCTCTGCATAGAACCATATCTGTCAATCAACAACATATTTCTCTATTGCTATCAACACATGTCAAAGCGTCCATCTATGCAGCCTGTTTACTAAAAGCAATAACACCTGGAGGCTGGAGGACGTTCTTTAGCCTGATCATGAGAGCGATGGTGATCAAGTTTTGTGTACATAGTGTATTATTTGTGTTTTGTGTAGTAATAACTTGCCTGTACATTATGAAAACAACAAGCTCATTCTGTTGAATAAAAAGCAATAAGCTCAACAATGTTTGTGTGTTATCACTGCATCACCAATGGCCATGGACTCTAATTTCAAGACTGTCACCAAGCTAACATTATGATAAGATATCCAGAATCAGAACTAATTGGTAAGTACAATAAATACCCAGGAATGTGTCTGCATGGTGGCCTGGTGTTTAGAGCAAAGATGGACAATCAGGCAGAGTATGCAGGCTTTCATTTACAACAAAAACTCCACCAAGTGATTTCATGTGTTAGTGTCTGCAGACTCTCAGCCCTCTGTGGTTCATGATTGCCCACCTCTGGCTCAGAGAGAAAACGTTTCAGGTTTGATTTCTGCAGCAGCCAATTTCCCCTTCACCTTCCGCCAATGTCCACAGTCTAGGTTTACTCACCTCTCCTAGTCTAAAATAGATTATTGTTGACCAACAATCTATAATAGTTCACACATACTAAATAAGATGTAAGGACTACATTCATAACATTTTTACTATTTTTCATTTTTTTTTAAAGACTGAAAATAAATTTGCCTGCATTTTGCCTCACATTAACTATGTTAACTATATTTTGCATATTAGACATCTGCATTCATACCTATTGTGCATTATTTATTTAATAAATGTGGCTTGCATAAAATACTGATATGATTTTTATTTGGATATGTTAATTGCTGCTGCAGTAACACCAAGTAACAGTTTACAGCCTGGAGTGTGTTTGTTCACTTTCTAACTTCAATCTATAAACTCCCTCCTGATGGTAGAGCCTCAGGAGGGAGAGTAAAGTAAATATCACTACCACTATCCTTTGTGTATTTTTTCTTAAATTTTAGTATTTCACATGCACAAAAAAATACATTAAAAAAACACAGTGAAATATGGAATCATTAATTAATAATAAATGATAAAATAAGAAAACATAAAAAACTAATTATTGAACAATACATGAAAAATTATTTTTATGTTCATGGAGGAGCAAACAGGTTGAAAGCGGCCTTTAAATGCTGAGAAATGGGACAGTACATTTACTTTGAGGTCAATATGTTTTATTATATGTTCATGATGAAGTTCAACTTCAGTAAGAGCCCTTAATCATGATTACAGTCTTGAAGGGCAAAACACACAAAAACAAAACAACCCCTGACTTGAAGCCTAACAGCATGCAAGAAAAAACCCAGAAGTAAAACATAAGTAATTTTTTCTACCAACTCATCTACCCTCCCTCCCCTGAAGTCCTGAGAACTAGCAGTTGCTAGTTAAATATGTCCATAGTCAACTAGCAGCATGCGATGTGCTTTAGGCAAAAGGCCTCATAAAATGGAATATATGTCAGGTAATTCACATCTTGTGGCTTAAGGCACCAGGCAAAGTTCTGTATGTTTTAATCAAATAACCTGGGAAAATAATATTGACATGTTTAACACAGAGGACAGTATAAAAGCAGAGCTGTTCGGTGGAGACTGTCATCACACTTGTGTCTTCAGAATCGTGAGAGCTGAGAGATTTTGCTATAGACCTGCTGAGATGGCATCGCTGAAGCTAACCCTGTTCGCCTGTGAGTCTTCTGCTCTTGTTTTGTGAGAGGGTTTCACTCGAACTACATCTAGTCAGAAGTGTGCAGCTTAGACAGAGAAAATGAAGCATGTAAGAACCAGTCTTGCATTTTGTACCCTGAAGTCCAGCATTCACCTGGATTATGAAATACAGAAGGCATATTTAAGATCCTCCTCTGGGGGGGTCAAAACAATTTGAAGCTTTCAGTGTCTGTCTTATGGAATGAAATGTTTATGATAACTACAGATAAAATAAAGAGAAGAGGTGGAGGAGAATGTGCTGAGAAGGATGAGCGGATTTAGCTGACTGTCTTTCTATATGTCTGTCTTTTAGTGTTGGCTATTGGTCTCATCCTGTCTGCAGGAGCCGGTGAGTACTAACACCATATCTTCTGTGTGTGTACACATTTGTCTACTATTATTATTGTACTAATAATGATGCTGATTGTTATTATTTTTACGTGCACAGATACTGACAACTCAGAGTCATCAGAAGAACAAATGGTTGACAGAAAAGCAAAAATCGGGTTAGAAAACATTTGTAATTGCTCTCTATGTCCCTATTTACCACTTTCACAATCACTTTATTAATTTTATGTCGTTCTGGCTCTTCATCTGTTTCATTTTGTCTTTGTTTCTGTCTTGCTTTCCTCATGGGTGTCTAAACATTTTCTCTGTCTTTCTATAGAACTCCTAAATGACTAACTGTACCACAGTTGGTCTAATGCAGTCACACTTCTGTGACATTAGGCTGCTATGAAAATAATCAAATTCTCTCTCCCACTTCCCATCCTCTTTTCAGTGCCGCGATAAAAACCATAAAGGACCGTCGTGCCGAAGCTAAACAGCCACCTGCTCAGGCTGGGCAAAATCCAGTCTAATACATCAGAGAGGTAGGCCACATACACACACACACACAAACACACACGCGCATGCGCTCAGTCTTCATGTTATATTGCATAGACTTGATGAAAGCTATTAGGTCTTGTGAAGATGACAAAGTGATCTTTCACTTTGGTATAACATTAATCATTTCCAGGAGACTTACTCCCATGTAAATGTACCTACAAGTGTACAGAGACTTCAGCTCCCCTTGAATGAATGGCAGTTAATCAGCACTCTGACAACAAGCATGAATGGCAATGCTTAAAATGGACAGGCAGCAGCGTCAATGTGGCTGGTTCACTTTTAAGTGCATTTACATGGGGTTACGGCTGCTGGGGCTGCTTGCACCAGCTCTAAGTTCTAGTGTAAGCTAGTTGTAACTTGACAGATTTAAAGTTTACACACTACTAAATCAAAACAGGTTGTATCACACAAGTTAGCAGTGACACTGACCTTAGAAAAATTTAAAATCCAGACCTATGCTTAAGAAGGTGTAGTTGTTACTTTACACACTAGAATAAAAATCATTCAATCAATAGCTAAAAAAAAATACTAATGCGAATACTAATATTACTACTATTACTACTACTACCACTACTAAGAAAAAGAAAAAGAAGAAGAAGAAGCTAACTGCCGTCAACAATTACCTTCTAAGTTCTGATGCTATAATGACTTCCATGTTTAAATTCAAGATATTTTCTCTATTGGACACAGCTACAGCTGTTACTTAGTAACTGATTTACACTTTACTAAGGCTTTACTAGTTAAGACATTTCTTAAGTAGTGCAACTCAATGTAGACTTGTAGATGTAGATTATGTAGACTAAGAACTTAGTAATTGTTTAAATAACTGATTTACTATGAGCTGGAGTGACCTCACTGTGGAAACTATGAACTGATCTATTGATACAACACTGCATATATAGATTGATGAAACTGATGTATGTCTTTGTGTGTGTGTGTGTGTGTGTGTGTGTCCAGGTCCTACCGGTGGCACTCCAACAGGAGGAGCAGAATAATTCTTCATCCATCCATCCATTCAGCCGCACAAGTGGTTGTTTCCTTTCCTGTCTGCACTCACTCTGATGAGCATCAACTCTCTGATGAAGCAGAAATGAATTTCAAAATCAGTGTTTAAAAATAAAGATTGAAGGAATTTGACGCACCCACATGTCCTGTCTCTCTCTGTCTGCTGAAGATAAAAGTAGATAAAAAGCACAGGGAAGGACAGATTATTTTAGGGGGAAATAAAAATTAAAGCATAGAGGGAAGATCACCATTGCAGCCAAATAGTAGAGCTAACTCCTGGTACATTTTAAGACAGACTGAAGGTATTCTGGTACAAACCGGATTAGATCAATCATAGATGGTCAAGCTCCGCAGAGGGACAGCACTATGCAACAAACTGTGGTTGATTGTTAAGAAATACATGATAGGATGAATAAAAATTTTTAAAATAACATTTTTCTCACCGTCCACAAACACATAATCTGATGCTTAACAGATAACAAGTGTACCTTTTCACAAAAGTTATAAGATGATGATGAATCAAGCTTTACATTCAGGTTTGCCCCAAAGGCTTGTTCCCACTTCAAATATGCTTCTCCTCACCTACCCTGTAATGTGTAAATCTAACAGCGCAGTGTAAACAACTTACTCAGCCTGCCTTATGTGATGTGTGATATGCAATAACCAATATGTTCATAGTCAAACAGCAAAGTGTGACGCATTCTTAGTCAGTTGGGCTACAGTTAAAGATCATACAAGGGTGTACAGAAGTAGTGTGTTTTGTGTGTGTGTGTGTGTGTGTCACCATGTGATCTGAAGTCAGCGTGTCCAGAACATCCAAAACACAACAGTGTGAGAGACAAGGGTTATTTACTGAATTAATAAATCACATCATGGATGCACACAAAATTGGTAAACAGCAACCCACAAATAATGGTGAAAAGGGGAAGAACTCTTGAGAGGGACCACAGAGAAATGAGGCCTCCTGGGCAGCCAGGTGTACAGTGGGTTTTGGCCGAGTGGGGAAATTAACAAATTACATTGGTCAACTGCACAAGATTAGAGCAAGAATTGGGATATACAAGTTATGAAATGTATCGATCAAGCAAGCAAGCGATCATTCAACACCAAAACCCACTCACACTGATGCATTTGTCACCTTCATCACGCCATACTGTACTTGTCCGATAAAGTAATCATATAGTCTGTCCTTGTCACTGCTGTGTAGACGCCTTGCACATTTTGTTCCTTGCCATAAGAGATATATTCTACATACCAGGAAAAAGTACTCTGAAATATAATAATGTTTCCGCCCGGTTTCGAACCGGGGACCTTTCGCGTGTTAGGCGAACGTGATAACCACTACACTACGGAAACCTGTGATTAACAACCAAGGTCCACACGAACTATGTATGTATATCTCAGTATATTTCATATTAATAGTACTTGTGGATTTTTTTTTCAGTGTCAAAGAGGTCAAAGGGGATATAGGATGGAGCAAGGCTGTTTATTAGCTCAAAATGAATGAAAGGCGGTGGACTCAGTAAGCTAGCTTCTTCCCATAGCAGATTTAATGTAACGTTAGTCTACAAAGCTAATAGCTATCCACACAGGGGTAGAACTCTTTCTTTATCTAAATCCAACAAGGCGAAAGGCTCTATAGGCTATATATGGGGCATTTTTACTATGACAAGAAAATCCATCCCTTTGACACATGCCACAGAAGTCTGTTTTGCACCCTCGGCCGTTGAAACGCCATATGCTACATCATCAAATCGCGCCCAGGAGACGTTTATATATCGTTTTTTTAAAAACAGCTACAGAGGAACAGTCTGACTTAAACACGTCGCAACACTGCTGAGATCAGACATATGTTGCACAAACGGTTAAGAATCATGTGGTAGAAGAAAAAAAAACATTCAACCCAATTAAGTTTCGGCACACACGTCTGTGTCATGATTTGTCCCCCAAAAAAGACTGATGGAAGCACCCCGTGAGTGAACTGCCTCCTTTACTTCCCGTTTCAGATTCTGATCCATCCATTTGTCTTTGCATATATCAAACACGATTCAGAGATTATCTTGGATTATGTTGCGCATCTGACGGTGCCCTGACAGACAAGAACGAAGGGGAGGCAGCAGCGCAGAATACGGTATCGAGCAAACTGAAACGGTTTGGAAAATGAACAGCTGTGTCTCACCAACATTTCTACGGTCACTAAGCACACAGCCGGACTGCACGCTTCTCTTTCCCTAACATACTTTCCTCCACAAAGCACAATATCTTTGTTTTCATATATCAGTTTTCACAGACGGCAGCAAATGTTGATTACGGCAAACTGATCCCATTGAAGCTCTACCTCTAATATGCATCATAATTGTGTGTGATCGGGTTGTATTGTCAGTTTCCGTAGTGTAGTGGTTATCACGTTCGCCTCACACGCGAAAGGTCCCCGGTTCGAAACCGGGCGGAAACATTATTTATTTTCCGTAAAGTAAACCCACATCAAAAAGCTCCGTTTCAAGTTACAAAGAAATTCCATGAAACATTTTCCTATACGACACACGGGTTTAACAACTACACGTTTTTCTTTCATTCTTTTGAAATTCAAACTACCATGGGTTTACAATGATACACACATCCCGATAATCTGATATAATACCTTACAGGGCAGGCTGACACTGACAGATGAAACATGGGACTGAGGAAAGGTAGATTAGAGATGAATACTATGAATTGCAGTCATGACCATGATCAACTACATCCCCAAACTTAATGTATGCCTGATCATTTGATATATCGATGGTGATGAATTTATTGTTGTTTTCCACAACCAAAATTAACAGTTGACCGGATTGTCTCGAGTTACCCAGCAGCAACGTCTTCTGGCCACTAGATGGTGTCAGAGTGACATGGTATGACCCGGCAGTCTGTTACGCAGAAAATAACAGACCTCAAAGCCCCTCATTGGCCGAGCAAAATGCAGTATTCCACAGAAAATGATGCATGGACACGGAAAATAATAGAAGTGTAGGAAATACTAAATAGAATTATACTGCACTTTTACTTTGCTGAAAACTGTTTACTTGTAGAATAAGTATTAACTTAACTCAGCTTTTGAGGGTATGACATTAGTATAATATTTCTAGTATACATTATAGACTAAGTATTGATCTTATGTAGTCATATGACAATTGTCAATGAATTATCAAATTAATGACAAAAGCTTTGACTTTCTGACATTTGTTTGGTGACTTAAAAGTTCCATTTTCTCCTCCGCATCAATGAGTCAGACATTTGGTCACATAAAGACAGTTAAAAAGGTGAATGTTCTTGAATTAGCAAATGTTTTCATGGCTAATACTGCTGTAAAGCTCAGTTGAAAAAAAAAACTTACACTTGTAGTAGCAGCGACCTCTCTGCATAGAAAGGACTTCTCACAGTTTCAGGATGGTTTTTACCACTAATTACCACTAATGATGACAGTAGAAATAATTTTACTGAGAAAGTAAGCTTCTGAGCAAAAATCAGTGTCAAAGTTATTTCAAGATGCTTTCATCATACTGAACACCTGTTTTTCATCAGGTGGATCTGAAATGACCAGGATCAGATTCAGAGGTCAGGAATCATTTTATTGCTTTGTAATAAAGTAATGGTGACACGCTTAAAATGTTTAAAACTTTACACAGACCTGAGACACTTGGCACAGCAGTCAATTGTTCAGCAGAGTACCTCAGGCTAAGGAGGGTGCTTGATGCATCTGTATAAACAAAAACAAACAAATGTCAGTCTCTGAGTAATTACTCTCTCACTCATATCATGGCTGTTGTAAGGTTGAATGTTATTTCATGTTTTCGTTATTTTAACGGTGAAGTTTTCTGCTGCCCACTGAAAATGGAAGCAAATGTTTCCAGTACCTAGAACAACGTAGCCTACTGGAAAAGTTTGCATAAACATGAAAACTATATTGGATAATATACGGAATTAATAACATTCAAAACAAATTAGTGATGTGTTTACATCAAATTAAAAGTTCCCATGCTGTAGCATGGTGCACAGAGTTTCCGATGGAGAGCACAGAGCAAACTAGCCTGACCGCACTTCAAAATATAACGTTAGCTGCTAGCTAACTGCGCGTCACGATTAAAAACCGTAAATAATTACAAATACCAATGACATACCTTTATCTTTTAAGCACTTCTACTCTGTCTTTCTTCCTTTCTTTCGTTCTTTGTTTCATCTGACCTGCGGTTTAACTCTCTTCTGTTGCAGTTTTACGTTAGTCATGTTCAGTGCTCGCGGATTGTTCGTTAGTTTAGCAGAGTGTCGGCGCCATTGCTATAAAACCTTATACAACAGTTAGATCCGGTCAAGCGATTTGATTGGTCAAGAGGCATTCCACCAGTGCTGATATACAGTATAACATCACTCGGACGTTTAACTATATGTATTACTGCGCTTTACAAGTGTTATGTAATAACCTATATTGACGTCCGTGAAGCACATTGCAACAAACTTAGTACCGCGACAGCGTTCTCAGAGGAGGACGAGAGGGAGGGAAAAAAATAGCGTGCAAACTTCCAGGTGTGTTCAGAGCTGCTAGCTAGCCTGCGCTAGTGTGTACTGTAGACCTAGCAAGCTAGTTTGCGGTCGGGAAATTGTGTTGCTTCGCAACCGTTCAGTCGCTTCAAATCTGACGGACCTATTTGTGCCGGCGGAGCGGAATAAATATTGATACAAATCATAATCTACTGCTCGTTACTACCGTAACTTGAGAAATGCTGTTGTTGGTAGAACTGTTGTATATATCGCACTTGAGGTCGTGATGTTATACTGTATATCAGCACGGCTGTGATTCGGTCGTAGATAATCCGCAGATAATCCCAGCCGTGCTGATATACAGTAAACCATCACTCCCTCTCGTGTGATATTGCTTAAATAGACAGTATATAACGAATTTACTACAAATCTGAAGACGTTACATTTTTTAAACTACTGAAACATTAATGAGTCCAGATTTATCCTCATATCACATCAGCTAATCCAGGAGCAATTCAACTGTTCAAACATAATCAGTCCTTAATTATTGTATATCAGGTCTGAACCTGAACCCATTGTATCCCATAATATTTTCTCAATGGATTTTGCTTCTGAAACTGTAAGCTAACCAGTGATGATGTACCCACTTTCCTACTACTATGGGTTCCACTTTTATTTCCAAACAAGGGTTCAAAGTTTGTGAAAGAAAAAAAAAACTTTGCCTAGTAAGTGTCATTTAAATAACCTGTTGTGTTGTGCTTGTCAGTTCTAATCATCTTATCAGGACAAAAGGAGGAAAAATGTCATCATTTGCCCACTGATAAACACGTGATGTAGCTGCAACACTTAAAAAGGGGGGCAAAAGGAAAAACTCCTCATGTTGATGATGAAGAAATTTTGGATAGTTCACACAACTTTAAGTTAAAAACTGAAATTCATCTGTATTTGCTACAAGGGTTTCACTGGAATACACAGATGGGTTGTGAATATTGATATCATAAAAGGACTCAATAGGGAGTTTATCTACACACTTCAGTGGTGTCAGCAGAGAAGACGAGTCATTCTCTCCAAGAACTTCAATTTGTTAAATAGGCCTGTCATTCTTTTTTCCCCCAGAGTCAGCAGAGATGTTTGCTTGGTGTAAAACTTGTGGTTAAAATGGATCTCCATTGGCAGCATCAACAAAACACTGATGTCACTGAAAGTCATGGATTTTTATAGAACTGATACACCCAGTTTTGACTGAAAGCAACAAATTCAAACCTCTTCTGTGGTATATCTCAAAAGGCATCCTGGGAAATGTAGCAGATAGAAAATAGAAGTGGACAAAGGAGGTTGGTACACCAGCAAAGTACATCACAACACTTCATCACAAAGAAAGTCCTATACTGAACATCACAGATTGATGATATTAACGGTGGAAGAGGATCTGGAGGGTTGCTGAGCTCAATTTAACTTCCTGTGGGTCAGAGCAACAAGCTAAATGCCTCAAATGTAAAATGTTGCACGTCATCACAAATGTTTTTAGGGACGCATCGATACCAATACTGGTATCATCCTAAAATGGACTATTGATATCAGAGATTTTACCCAATACTCATATTTAATGCCAAAAGTTGAAGTTGCCGTCTGGGATTGAAAAATTTTGGTTGTGTTCAGTATGATGTCTGCTGATAGCAGCAGGAGAATGTGACTGTCAACTCAATCAGAGCATTTTGTTTCACTTAGTTTTATTTACAGCATCTAGCTCACTGGGTTCCCTGCAGTCCGCCATGATTAGTCAGTGGTTGGACTCACATACGCAAACACACACACACACACATGCGCATGCCCAGACAGTGCAAACACACACACACACGCACGCACGCACACACACTCAAAGTCCAACCTGCAAGCCCTGTCAATCCAGTTGTTACATCACAACTCTGTTCACTCCAATTCTCTAACCTCAGACAGCCAGACATGGTCTGATACACACACACACACACACACACACACACACACACACACACACACACACACACACACACACGGAAAGAAATAGAGCTGGGAAACAGAATCCCTGGCTGCGCCCGTTTGGTGTCTGGGCTTTCTG
>OMLF01033144.1:6549-27752 GCA_900302615.1 Holocentrus rufus
ATGAGCGTGTGCTCTCTCTCTCTCTCTCTCTCTCTCTCTCTCTCTCTCTCTCTCTCTCTCTTTCTCTTTCTCTCTCTCTCATGTGGTGCTGTGGATCTTGGTTACATTCCATTCAATGCAATTTCTCTGATCCCCTATGCTGTGATCTAGTGGACAAACTGCAATGGAGTGAATTGATTTTAGTTTGTGGTTTCTCCCTGTCTTGTTTTGCACTCATAGTTTTAATATGGGAACCCTCTCACTGGCATAACATAGTTGCAGTCATAGTTTAATATTGTTATCAACACCACTATGAACTCTGGCTTTCATTTTTTTAATGCTCTGAGGCTCTTAATGCACTGTGGCTCTTATAATTTCATCATCTGTGAAGCATGTTCCCGCGCTCTCTACTTCTCTCTCTCTCTCTCTATCTCTCAGATATCTTATTCTGTCTCCCTCTCCCTTGTGATGTTCCCCCCTCAGTTCTTTTTCCCAGAATAGTTTGTAGACTTCAGCATAACAAGTGCCTCGCTTTAAGTGTTAGGAGATATTTCCATATTATTTCAACCATTAGGAACAATCACCCATGAAGCCATCTTGCCTTATTGGTTACGTATCCAATTGGACGAATGGGTCACGAAGAAGCTAAGACAACATTTGACAGATGTCTACAAAAGCCATTACCTTCGAAAAATTCAAATTAGACAGAGCTGTCCAAAAATAAATGTTGGTTTTGTATCATTGACACTTTTTTCATCCAAGTATTACATATTGTGGAAATAACTCTGACGACAAAGAGGCATGTTTCACTGTGGACTTAAAAAACACTATGATTTTCTTTCCTCTGTTCAGTTATTCTCTTTATCTGCTGTCTATCCATCTCCCCGTTCCCTGCTCCCCGTTTCGGTTTCTTCCCTGAGTTTGACTTCGCCCCTCCGTCCCTCCTCTCCAAATCCATCCACCGTTTCCTCTCACAAATCCATTAAGGAAGGCAAGGACAGACAGAGGATTTTAAAGCACAACCTTTCTAAAAATGCATGTTTTCTCAGGTTTCAATATTGTCTCAATGGTATAAAAGTATATGGTGAAAATATATACAAAGAATATAACAGAAGAATATTCATTTTGCTGCTGCTTGAATCTGAAAAAACAAACTGAAGGAAGAGAAAAATAACCCAAAAAGTGCCAGTGAAAGGGCTGCCGCCATCCTTGTATGAAAATCTGCTGTTTAGCTGTGACTGCGCAATGTTTTTCAATATAGGATATTTTATCTGAAAATAGAACTATTTATCATTAATATTAAAGCAATAGCTCATTAATGATGATGAGTGTGTTGATGAAGAAATGGATGAGCATATTATGGGTAAATGTTAGATTCACATTTCGTGGAATTTTGTACTTTATTTATTACTACTAATAATAATGATTTTAAAAGTTGCATTGCTAAACCCAAACTGTTCTGTTTTGTTTTTTATTTTAATTTTATTTCATGGCTTGTATATTATCCTTTTATATGTGCTCTTTTTGTAATAAATTGGATGAAATGGATTCTTAAATACTGTCGTCTTTTCCCCAAAATGAAGAAGTGTAATACAGTTTGACCCTTGGCTCAAGAGGCTGGCTACCTCTTGCTGTCAGATATATAAGGTTAATATTAAAAAAAACAAAAAAAACATCATCAACTTTACTGGGTGTTAATCTGCAGTCTGCAGTGTCACCATCTGTGTCGTGTCAGGGTAAGAAGACAAAAACAATCTTCAAAGTGACTGGGCTGAAAAGCATCATGTTGTCATTTTGAGTATTACAAAACAGTTCAGTCTTTTACAAAACCTGCAGTATTACAAAGCAGCTGTGAGCAAACCATTCCTGATACATTTAAAAAGGATGGCACAATCATGTTACCTGACCGAAGCAGACATTGTCACAGTATTTCAAGGCAGGCCACGTTCTCATGTTGCATGAAATATCTGCTCATAATACGCTTAAAAATGTAAAAATCTGTCAGTTCCTGAGATGCAAACTTTGTTTAGAAAATACAGAACCTCTTTGGTTATTGCCCTTAAAAAAGCCACATGAGAGAAGTATCTCTCTTCCATGGGAATGTTTAGAAATAAACCCATTAATACTTTTTAGTCCTTATTTAGTACTTAGGGTGGAGGACCCTGGAGATCTGCCCGTCTGCCCTTTCGGTGTCCAGCCACTTTCCACAGAGAAAGATGGTGGTGACCCCGTTGGCTGTGTTGGTGACCTCCACGCGATCCAGCAGCCACCCCGGGCTGAGGCCAGAGTTGTCGTGCTCCACCCGCACTTTCAGCAGCTCGCC
Organism: Holocentrus rufus; assembly: GCA_900302615.1. Taxonomy (NCBI): domain Eukaryota; kingdom Metazoa; phylum Chordata; class Actinopteri; order Holocentriformes; family Holocentridae; genus Holocentrus; species Holocentrus rufus. The sequence continues at coordinate 8,852 of OMLF01033144.1, forward strand.
CATGTCCAGCATCTCCAGAAGGAAGCGGTCGGTCTGCTCGCGTTCAAACAGGTTGCGGAACCTCTGCCGCAGCGGCCGCTGGCCCGAGTCTCCGTTGGAGCCGTAGATAGTGATGAAAACGTTGGCGTCGGTGCCCGCGCCCTTCTCGTCGCCGGTGATGACGATGATCTCGTACTTGACCGGCACCAGGCTGCGAGCCTTACTGGCGAAGCTCTCCATGCACTTTGTGCACTCAAAGGTCATGAAATCGTCCCTCTTCGGAGAGAGAGGGATAAGGGCTTTGCAGCTGAAGAAGTACCTGCAGGTGATGGGACAGAGATGCAAGAATGTCGTCTTATTTAGTTTTGTCACGAGTATGATTCAAGTACAAATGTAATTGACACGTCTCTAGACATGGGCGAACGAGCAGGGAGTATCGATTACCTGTTGCCCAATTCCTTTTCCATGACGATGACCTCCTCCACATGCCAGTGCGCCCCCCCCTTTACCTTCTTACCATCCTTGGGTGTGTGGCCCAGGCAAATACCAGCTATGTCACCCAGGTTTTTGGAGGAAAACTCAAACTTGTCGAGATTTCCCCTAAAAAGAGAGAAAAAGCATGATGTTATGAAGGGCTAAGTGAGCTATTCTCTTAAATTGGCCCACATAATGTAAATTTATTATACTGGCAATTTGTTTTATGGGATACTGCTTGATATAATGATAGTGGATTATATTACTGGTCAAATTGGTCTGGGCTCCAGTGCTCTTAGGAGCTGGCAAGAGTGTTATAATCAGTGTAACATTACAGAAATAATTACACAAACCCCATTGTTTTTGCTTTTTCACAGCAGTCAGTTCATTAAGCTAATCCTGAGAGCAGCGAGAGCCTACCTCAAAAACCTCTTCTTCTTTGATGAATTCTCCATCACAAATTCTTTTGATCGGCCCTTCTTCCCTTCAAGTACAATCCACGCATTCTCTTTGGTTTCAGCATCATCTGTGTCCGCCGTTCTGATGCAAATTTCATATTCTTTTGGAAAGAAAACAAGGACACAATTAAATTTCCTTGGGGGTATCTCAATTGTTCTGATCCTAAGTGTCTTGAGCAGACATTTACTACGGATGGATGTGTCCACGGCATCATATCATATCTATACAGAATGTGCTGCAGGGTAAGTGTACATTAAATGGCATTGCTGTCACAATGAGATGATAACAGGGCTTAAAACAATTATGTGTGTTGCTGGACTTCACTGCAGTTTTGACAGTGTACAGTTACTGTAGGCAAACTGTACGCACTACTTCATCCATATAATGTTGCTTGGATGAAAATGCTTTGCCCGGGGCTTACTTGTCTTCTCATTAAGGTCCAGGATGTCGTTGTTAGCGCAGGCCAATTCTCTCATGATCTGCCCATCATCATCATTCTTGGCGAGCCAGCGGTCACAGGGGAAGCGAAATGTTTTGTCCATGGCCTCATCCTTCACATCGATGTAGTCCAGGTGCCATCCTGGAGCGGGACCTGGGCATGACAGGATTACGAAACAAAAGTGAAACAAGCTAACTTTTCATCCCCATGAATGATGCAGGTACCCCTCAGGGCAATCAGTGAGGGGATGCATCATCCCCCTCTCCCCGACTTTCATCATAATCAGACCAGTGGTGCAGCAGTTGTGGCCTTTTAAAGTTTGACATTTTGACCTTTAATTATAGCATCCCCATCACACCAATTAGTGTAATTTTTAAAGGCCAGAACATGGTGTCATGATGCATCATCTCACCAGATTTCATTAAAATCAGAGAAGTCACACATGACAGACCAATGGATGGATAGACAGCCTGACTGATGATATAAGACAATGAACGTCTTCCTATAGTACTGATTTATCTGTTTCTTTTGTTTGTTCATAAATCAAATCATTTGATTGCAGTATACATGCTGGTACTCTAATATGTAAGCTCTGAAATACCAAGAACACACTTTCCCCTCACAGTGTCACAGCATGTCTGAGGTTTGAGTGGCTGACCTGAGTTGTCGTGCCAGACCCGTACTTTGGACAGCTCTCCCAGGCCCAGAATGTCTGGGAAGCGGAAGGTGTCCATTTGCTTGCGCTCAAACTTGTTGGATTTGTTGCACTCTTTCAGCGCCAGCGTCCCTGTGTCTCCATTCTCTCCAAAAATGATGAGCCACACGTTGGCATCCGTGCCTGCCCCTGAGGAGACAGGAGAGACTCATCCATCAAGAAATCATAAATTCTGTCTCTCTGGATAACTACTTAGCTCATCATTATATAATAACTTCAAAAGCAGACAACAGTTGGGCTTAAAGTCACAACACAGAAAAATACAGTTTGGACACTATTTGCAATAAATACCCTTGACTCTACATTAGCAGATTAATTGTTAAATAAAATCAATCATCAATAGTAAAAAATAAAATGGTAGTTTATTTTAATAAGCCCCTTAGGTTTGAGGTGGGCTTTGTGTTCCGTTGACTAACTGTGTGTGAAACCAGAGGTTCAGGGAGAAGTTTTCAGTCCATGTTTCTGCACTGTGGCAGCCCACCATGGCTTGACCAAACTTTATCAAATCATGCCCACTTTATCAACTGCAGTCTATTTCTGTCGAGATGCACTCTCATGATCAAGCAACCTGTAGCTGTGAACAGAGTGAGAGAATCACACAGACTCACTGCCGCCTGTAGTGATCATTTCTATTGTTACTCGGTCGTGTCGCTGCTGCTGAAAATACGCTTCTCAGATCATTCTGTCGCCTGCAGAACTAATTCTAGAGGAAACACTGTTAAGTCATTAGTATAAGAGTGAATCACCAACTATGGTGTTTCTTTTAATGCATGCATGGTAGAGATACTGTAGAAATATAGTAGATTGGTAAACCATTGTGGCACCAAAAATGCATATTTACTATAGTTTACCATGCAGTTTGGGAAGATACATTTATTTTCTTCTGCTGAGACTACATTTAGTTTATTAACAACCCCAAACAGAAAAAGTAAAGTGAAGGAGGGTTTGAATTATGAATGGTTGCAGAGTTAAACTGCACTCTTGTAATGCTGACCCAGCTTCTCTGTGCCCTTACTATGTGCTCCCTGTGAGGGTAAGCACAGTATTTTGCATGAACCCTTAGCACATCAAGAATTGTCCTATCTTGCTGTTCTATCTCTGCTGACTCTGTCTTGGCAAGCCTGTGCGAACTCAGCCTGATGTTTATTTTTATGCAGTTTTACTAGTACATGCAGATCCTTAATTGTTGACCTTAACTTTTCTGGGATATCCCTGTATGGAGAGGTTGGGGAAGACTGCAGTATCAGGTGGCTCAGTGCTGCAGAAAGAAGAGAGCTGTTTTGACTCTCTGGCCACTCTTTTAGGTGTATTTTTTCTCCAGCTCTGAAACAGAGTGATGATGGAGGGGATAAAGTATGCTAGCATCAAGCGGCATCACCCCTGACCTGTTCAAACGACTCAATCTGACTTAATCTCTGCATTCCCAGAAAGGGTTGAAGTTTTCAACAAAGTTTTTGAGCAGATTTTTGCTAGTCAGGGAGCTCAGTGCCAGCAACCAAGAGAAGTGTTCAGCGTCCCTGGCTGCGAAACGCTGGAATAGGACCTGAAGCACTTGAAACTTGAAGTGGGAGTGAAGCCAGGCACTCCATAAGGTGCATGAAATCCTGTTTAGCTCAGAGCCTCCACATTTGGGGAAAATGTTGTTTGTTCCCACATGCACTACAAGTCTAGTGACCTCAGGGTGGTTTAGCAAAATAGGATTTCACGAGCAATGTCTATGCGTCTGTACTGTACAATACTGTGGCACTTGGCAAGCAGCAACTTCTCAAGCCCTTAGTGCTGACATCCCTGATAATTGCACTGCATCTCCCAAAAGGAGAGTTGATGGCTCCCTTGACCGTCGATCCTGGAATTGAGCTTGTCTGTCCTCATGGCACAGGCTGCTGCTCTGACTGGGGTACGGCAACCCCCTCCAGGCTCATGCCCAGCAGCAGCAGCAGCGCCCACAGGCAGATGAGAGCTGCCATGGGCACAGATTTAGTTGTGACTGAGATTTTTTGGAAACAAAGGCTGTTAATATTCTTGGCTGGAGAGCTCCTCTAACACGCTGTGAATGTGTTTCCCCACTGAATCGATGGTGATAGGTAATGGGGGAGACATGCTTTGTTTTTCTTTTTCCCTGGGCCACATCAGACTATCGCTCTGGGTTTGAGGTCTCGCAAGTCGCACAGAGGATGGACTGCTTTGGATGTGCGCCCCGGGTGAGCCAGTAATTAGGGTCTGCATTGGTACTTTAGTTTACTTTCCCCGATGATTAGCTTTTCTTTAGCAAAAAAAAATTAATAAGAAGCTAAAAAACACAAAAATGAAGCCAGTAGATGTGTTTTTCTCGGACAAAGCATTGTGTCGTGGGTACCCACTGCCAACAACACAGTAAACACAGCCTTTACTTTTGTTATTTTTCAAACATACCATTTATATTCTCTCTAGTGATTTTAGACTACAAATGATATGGTGGAGTTGCTGATCTATGGCATACATACAGAGTGAGGACGTCCTCGTATGGCCTCTACTTTCTCTGTTGGTGTCCCACTTTGACAATTTGCCGATGTGGCTCAGGGTGTCTAGTAATCTAACAGTTCCTGATTCGATCCCCGGCTCCACTGGAGTGCACGTTGGTGTCAGTGAACAAGACACCAACGGCTCCTGATGAGCAGTTTGGCGCCTTGCTTGGCAGCCTCTGTCATCAGTGTGTGAATGAGAGGCGCAGTCAGTAGACTACAAACGTGCTATAAATGTAGCCCATTTACCATTTCATAGCAAAGAAACCAACCTGATATTTGGACTAAAATATGTATTATTGTTTTAATCTGCAGTGTGGGAGCTTGCAACACTGGGACTCAGTTTGGCAAAGCTGTAATATTGAGAGTGCTTTGACGTTCACGGTGTATAGCTGCAGAACTCAAGAGAGAGCTGGTGGTGTGTTAGTGGCTTTGTGGTATAACCTGAGTCCATTACGTTATGTACCGCAGTGCCCCTGTAATGTGTATGTGTCTGTGTGTGTATGTGTATGCGTGTCTGTGTTTATGAGAGAGAAAGGCAGAGTGACAGAGAGAGTGAGAGAGAGAGGGAGACAGCATTTAGCTCATTATTCCCCCCTGAGCCTCAGTGGTGGCGCAGGGCTGTGTCTTAACTTACAGTAACTGCCAAGGGCAGAGAGGAGAGTCCTTTGAAGTGAGCTCAGACAGCGAGCTCTCTCCTCTATCATATTGATCAGCCTGCACTACTAAGCTATAAAAAAAAAAACTGCACGGGGAAAGAAGGAAGCGTTGCCCTGTGGAGGGTTTCTGTCTTTCCATGCGGCAGTCTCACAGAACTCACTCCACCTTCGAGGCGTCACGTTTCTTTGAGAACAGCGACTTTCTGCACATGGGAAGGTCAAATGAAGAGGAATGCACTGAATGAACCCCAGGACGACTGAATCGGTGAAACGAGGATATCGTCTGTGCAGCAACACTAAACTTTTAGAAACATAACACCAGGATAAAACCAATCAATTCCATATACTGTAAAGGGTTGCAGATGAAATAATCTCCACTCTAATATGCAATATAACACTGATTACAGGAAGCAGCTACACCCCTAATAAGTAGAATTGCAATGCACTCATAAAGAGGATACAGTAATGAATATGCATGATGAGCCAGCGTTTTCCAAGCTTCCTCCCTTTCCATGATATCCTCTACCACCAAAGCATTATGGGTAGGTGGACTCGCTTCAAGTCCGCATGAGCTGTGGACTGACCTGCAACGTCACTGGTCTTGACCTGGACGACATAGGTGGTGAGCTCCACCATCTGCTCCTCGTCCACCACGGCGGCCATCTCACAGATCATGGTCCTCTTGGGTCCGCGCGTCCTCGACAGCCAGTCCTCGTAGGTGAACACAGACACCTCCTCTGTGGTCAGGTTACGCATTATCACCTGGTTGCACACAGTTAGCTCTTCAAACAAACTATTGAACTCACCCTGCGGCATTCAAAATACTCATATTGGTTTTTATGATCACAGACAAGGCACGAAGATTCACTGTTGAATAAAACTGCAGAAATATTTCTCTTGAGAATCTGGTAAACTATCAGAAGAATATGCATGCTTTCCTGCCCTATGACTTTCACTTTTTATATGCAAGTAACTAAAAGAGTGATTCAGAGTGCAATACACTGTATCTTGTTTTCTAAAATTGCACTCAATAATTACAGTATTATGATCTATTGCAACCAATGAATAAGATCATGTTAACGTATATGGAATAGATTTGGTTAAAGGTAAACTTACAGAACATATTACTGCAATCCATGCATTAAAGACATCTTTCAAAAGGCATTTTTAAACATTTAATCTGGAATTATGTGTAGAAACAAGAAAACAGTGCTGTGCGTACTCTGTCACACAAAATGAACACTTATACATAAACCTCTGCCTTTGCCAAGGTGTCCGATTGCTTGTCACGGGTGGCATTTCATTATTTTTAAGGAAAGATTTGGCTCAGGCAGCCACAGCGGCATTAGCTCCCCCACTCTGCATATTTATTTGGGCAGATTACTATGCTGGCGGGCCGCCCGGTGCACTGATGTGTCCATTTGAATACACGGACCCAGCAATCCATAAAGGGGAGCACATCTGTTTGCGATGCTGCACACATACGGCTCTGCGCAGGGTCAAGTCAAGGAGATGTTCGCAGTCACCGAGACCCGGGCACGGACAAAGAGGCCGGGTATTGTTCCTGACTGCTCCGCTACCCTGCAGGCACAGCGCCTTTATCAGAGAAGACATTTGCATAGGAAATCCGTTCCATTTAATCAAAGTCGCTGGGCCGAGACATCAAGCTGAAGGAGGCCAGTAGTCATGTTGTCCTCACAGGAAAGTAACACACTGAGAAAGAGTCGATGCAATTAATTTAGCTGATTATATTACGGGCGACGCGCGCCTCTGTGTTATTAATTGGTCTGCGTGTCTGCACCAGCGCTGCATTCCAAGTGCGAATATAAAATGTCATTGGGTAAAAATTTAGTTTGGTTATTTAGTTTACGATGTGAAGCAGCAAATGGTGCTGCACGGCCGTGTTTGCAGGCGGAGGGAGAGCGATGTTTCTCAGTCCTCGGCTGAGTAGTACAGGGTACACACTGTGCCTCAGCTCATTACTTAGACTCGGTGTGTGTTTGTGTGTGTGTGTGTGTGTGTGTGTCGGTGTGATGCCAGCACCAACACTGCAGTGACTAAAATGGGTCAATATGCTCACTCCAGGAACTCTGGGTCCTACTGTGGAGCCTTTTGTGTGTGTGTGTGTGTGGGTGTGTGTGTGTGGAGATGGGTGGGTGGGTGAATCATTCTCCTGCAGGCAAGGATAGATGTGTTTGTGAGTGTGTGAGTGTGTGTGGAGCTGTCTGTGTGATATAATACACTGAATGATCCTGTGACCTGCAGCACACAGGGCTGGGATACAAACACAAGACTGGGGCTGCTTTGTAGTATTGATTGCGGAATTACTGCTGCACTTTTGATGTTTTCAGCTTCACATTTTATTGATGATTTTGCTTCCACTTCATGACTGATACACAGTTGGCAAGAATGAAGGGAATCCAGCGAGTAGCGTACAGTCGGTTGGTTCTGACTGATGAAAATGAAAATGAAAATGAAAGACTGTCTAGCGCTGGGTCGGTTGAGGTCCTTGGTTTTATGTAATGTTGAGTCAGGCAGACAATGCCATTTGGAGTGAGCTGACCTGATCGAGAAACCAGTCGGGTCGACTGCCAGAGCCATCGACGCGGAGCCTCATCTTCTTCAGAGGGGCGATGTCATCGATCTCCAGGCTGAACGTGTCCTCCTGACCTCGCTCAAACCTGGCACCCACCATGCAGACAGACACAGAGCTCATATTCTGCAGCGTAACGAAAAGGTTACTGAAGCCGATCATCACTTTGTTTTGTATTGTAAGTGTCAGAAAAGGTTTATGTGAGGGGGGTGAGGCTGAGGATAAGGTGTTTACTGCATATATGACATATATTGTGCTGTCAAAGTAGCTTTGTTTGAGAGAGAGGGAGAGAGAGAGAGAGAGAGAGAGAGTACTGCAAATCCATAAGTAATTTCACCTCAGAACTTAATTTACTTTAAGAATTGTCTTGAATGAACTCACTTTTTACACTAATGAAAAGAGCTGCCTTAATTAGCCTATTTTCAACATATTTATACTTGGTCCCATAAAATTCCATGAAAATCTATTGGAAACAACTGGCCACATATCATCCCACAAGCAGATTTTTTTCCCCACTTGTTCTAAGAAAAGCAGGATTTTAACACTGAATATAGACTGAACAGCTTGTAAGCATGCAGAGACGGACAAGCTGAGAAAGACAGAGATGAGCCTTCAGTTGTGAGTGCATGACGTCCACGTTCAACTACCTGTCCTCGTTCTTCTGCAGCAGCATCTCCTCGGTGCTGCCGTTGGCCCCAAACACAGACATGAAAATGAGCGTGTCTGTGCCTGCGTGCTGCACGTCGCCCGTCACCACCGTCACCTCGTAAATGATCTGACACCAAAGAAAGAGACATCTTACTCATTTTACTTACTATATTTGCTTAACGCGGCCATCTGTGTCTCCCCGAAATAAACGTGAAATGCGAGAGGTGCGAATTTGCCGTGCGACTAATGGATATTGACACTGCAGTAATATATTTTCTGCGATTATGGGGATGACAGTGAGGCTGTTAGCTTCATTTAAGTGAAACTGAAATGGCATTTTGAGGGCATCTTTCTTCCACATTTTGGAAGCGTTTCCAGCTGAAATGGGTAGGATGTGTGGGAGGTAAATCACTGAAAAGTGGCAAACCACTGTAAACCAATGAGATAGAAGTATTTGGTAGGATGTTTTATATGATGGGTGGGGTGCAGGAGGGGCTGTTCAAAAATCTGTGATGGCATTTTTGGCTGGGATTTTTATTCACAGCAAGGTGAACTAACCACTAAAAATACAGTTTTCCTGGTAGTCAATTTCTTTGCATGTATTTTTAAATATGTGTCTGGAATGCAAAATGAGCCAACAAGGTGAAAAAGGCATTATTTAATTTCATCTTGACTTGAAATGGCACACAGTCACTGCTGAATGTATTAATGCTGGACCACAGTGGTATGGTAACGGTCTATGCTCTGTGATTCTGTCTTTCTTGTCACATTTGCATACCTTCTGGGAGATGGAAATGACCTCTGCATCCAACACGTTGAACACTCGAGAAGTCAGTCCATCTCCGCGATCTTTGGCCAGCCAGCACTTGCAAGCGAAAATATATTTGACCCCTTTGGTTGGCACAGCAACAGACAGGTCATCAACCAGCCAGCAACTTTCAGGAGTGGCCCCGTCATGGCCGAGCTGCAGGGAGGGAGAGAGACAATCACCTCGAGCAGTGTGGGTGGACTTATGTGCACCGTGCGTGTGCGTGTGCGTATGCGTGTGTGCACCAGTGCGGATGCATGAGTTGTGCACGATTCTCATTGAAGCTCCAAGGCCTCCCCTCCCTCACCTCCACCTTTTTGATCTCCCCCACATCTGAGCCGTGGGACTCAAAGCTCTCCAGAGAGCCGGCCTCAAAGCTCTTCCTCCCGTCAGGCAGATCCAGCCACAGCCGCTCTGTCTGGGTGTGATTGGCCCCGATAATGATCACATACGCCCTGCTGGTGGTGCTAGCATCCCGCTCCAGCCCAGTAGAGATGGTCATGTGGTACGGTATGACTGCACAGGAAGGAGAGAGCACTGACTTATTCATGCGGTTATGTAAAGATGCCTGTGTTTGAATGCTATTAGTAATGAAATGCACAGTTTTATGTCAAACTCTAATATCTTACTGGGGAGCTCTTCAGCAATGTCCTCCTCCTTTTTCTTCTTGCTCTTTTTGTTCATATTACTGTCCACACTCTTCAGTGTCAGGGCTGAGTTCTTCTTTTTACTATGTAGACTCTCTCTCACCCCCTCGTAGCCCTGAATGAACACAGCATGCCCACTCAGACAGGCGTGTATGCATGGGTGCAGACACAAACACAGACTGCTGCAATCTTAAAAAAGATTTTTGCATTACTCATACACAGACAGTCTGTGTATCTAATACAGGCCTGAACATGTGTATGCTCCACAGAGATTGTTGTTGTGCAGATATTCAGTACAAATTTATTTCTTGCCTGTGGCCATTTGCATGCAAGAAAACATTATGCTCTATATTTGAATTTAAACCTGGAATCTCAGGCTTTTTTTTCTAGTAATAACTTATTATTTTGTTCATCTGGATCACAGAGTCAGGTTACAAAGCAGAAATTGGCAGTATTATCATAAATATAGATTCTCCTAGACCTTTATTGAACTTTGAGATTAGGTAGGTCACATGTAGCTCGTCTGACACTGACTGCATGGGACAGCAGTCCATGCAAATTTCCTTGCAAGATTGCACTCCACTCCACAGCAAATGCATTTTATTCTGTTTATTTTAGTTATTTGATCTTATTTTATTTTATACCTTATTCTGCTTATATCTATATGCATTTTAATCTCTGTGTTTTATTATTTTTGTGTAAAGCACCTTGAACATCATTTGTATGATTCATGCTATATTAATGAATTTGCCTTGCCTCTTCTTGCCTATTGCCTATGACAGAGGCCACACACACATGCAGTTGTTCCGGGCTACCTTGACATAGAAGTATCTCTCAATGCGTCGGTCCTCCCTCTTCCTGGAGAGCCAGCGCTCACATAAAAAGAGGAAGACCTCTTCTGTATCCGCGTCAACCACCTCCACCTGGTCCAGGTACCAGTCAGGACTCACCATACTGTTGTCATGGCTAATTTTTATCCTATAAACCTGTCCCAAGTCCACTGCCTCTATGGTGAACTTATCCACCTGTGGAGGAAAAGCAAAAACCCATTTCCAAATATCATTACGTGAAATAACATCAGTTAATGGGAACGTAATGGGAAGGTACACCAGAGGGGAAAAAATGATACTAAATGGTGACAGTATCCTCAAATGTGTGTGCTTTCTTACAGATCCACGTTCGAACTTGTTGCTGTTGGTCTCAGACTTGCTGAGTTTCCTCACTCCGGTGTCACCCAGGTCCCCATAGATCGTTAGGAAGACATTGGCATCAGTGCCAGCACCGTACACATCACCGGTCATCACTGACACTTTGTATGTGTGAGCTGTGGTGGTAGAAGATGGACAGACAGAATGAGTTTGAGGCAATTTGCAGCAAATGGCCAAAAATGACTGAAAATAGAACAATTTTCCATCACTGTCTGATGCCACTGTCATGATAGACAGTTATTCAAGGATACTGGCGGCTTGAAGGTAAAAATGTGTCGAGTTTCTAAACTGATGCTCAGAGAAGAGAGAAGACAGCGAACCATATGGAAACAAGATCCTGCTAGTTCATGCTTGTATGGATGCAGCTACATTTATTGTGCTTATTGTCATATCTGCATTTGTGGACGTACTCTCCAGCGCATCCTCCACTTCGATCTCAGTGACCTTCAGGCTGCCGTCTCGACCCAGTTTCTCGGTGATGATGTCATACGGCACCAGCTCTCTCACCGTTTCTCCGTCATCCTCCGACTTGGCGAGCCAGCGCTCACAGGGGAAGATGGTGGTCTCTGAACCCTATAGGAGAGTCACAGGGGCGATAACAGACCAACGACTGGATGTGTGTTTGTGTGATAAAACAATGAAACAGCCCTAGAATATCTTTATCCATCTGTAAAGGGAACATCTCCACCTACTGACCAAAACCAATGTTGATTTGATGTCAGTAATGACTAATAAGATGAGGGTCATTAAACTGGGCCTAATTTTGCTTTTTCTCCATCCTATATCTTCATCTAACACTAAACGTTTTGTATATTCTCTATGCAGTCAAGTATCTTATTTTGATAATAATATCTCCTCACATTCTTTCCTCCTCTTCAGTCTTTGCGGACTGTCTGTGTGTTTGTTGTGACGGTGTCACCAGACTTGAACCTTCCAGATGTTACCTTTCCTTTCCGGAGCAGACGCCTGATCTCCACTCTGTCCAGGTGCCAGCCTGGATTGACCCCGCGGTTGTCATGGCCGATGCGGATTTTTTCAATCACATCCCCGACATCCTCTAGCTGCACAGAAAACATCATCAAATCACTGAATAATTATTTGAATGATGTTTTAATAGCGGAATGATATAGAAAATTCAAACTGAAATATTAAAACCCACAGTATGATAAGCACTGAAATAGGTTTATTGTAGGTGGATTATCAACAGATGAGGTTTTATTACACATAAATGAGATTAAGGCTTGGGTTTAGTGAAGTAAAAGCACCATGCTATATTTGATAATGACCTTTACAGAGTTATAGGTCTTAGCTGTCCTTGTTTCCATAGTTTGATGTGGTCAAAATACGAACCCTACTCTGATACAAACTATTCTTATCGTACCTCAACAATAAACATGTCCTCAGCTCCTCTCTCGAAGTACATCCTCCTCTCCCTTTTGTTGACACACAAAGACTTCTGCTGGGTGCAGACGGCATCTTGCCCGTACAGGACAATGAAGACATCCGCATCCGTACCGGCTCCAAACACGTCACTTGTAAAGATTTTAATTTCGTAAGGCACAACTGCAACATAAAAGAAACATCAGTCATTACGCGCCTCAGATGATAAATCTCTCCAGCTTTTGTGAGTGTGTACAAAGACTGTATTATACAGTTGGAAGGGGAATGTAAACAGTGGCTCAATGTGCTTTACATGGTGTGTAAAACTCAGCCTGGAGGGGATTAGGGAACAGGTCCCTCACAATGGCCCCGTCATCCTCCCCTTTATCCAGCCAACGACCACAGGGGAAACGCAGTTTTTGGCCTAGAGATGGTGCATCGATTTCCACCCAGTCAAGAAACCAGCCCGCTGATCCCCCACCTGAAACATTTCCACAAACTGCGTTAGTGTATTCACAACTGTGTGTGTGTGTACATGTGTTGTCAGTCATTATGCATTATTCATAACACACAGAAACTTGGTTATTGCACCGTAGTTGTCGTGTCCAATATGGAGCTTCTTCAGTGGTCCGATATCCACGGCTTCCACGATGAACTCATCAGTCATCCCACGTTCAAACTTATTCTTATGAGTCTTTGAAGCCTTCAAGTTTATGATGCCTGTGCATGCATGACAAAATGATTAATCATCTGAAAACACATGTGACGTTAATGCCTGGGTATCTCAAGTGCTACCTGTATCATCCTTGGTGCCATACAGGATAGTAAACACATTGGCATCTGTGCCCGCATACTTCTTGTCACCAGTTTTTATCCTTAACGTGTATGTTGTTGACATGGCTGTCAAGGGAACAAATCAAAAGGAAATTCGATGAATTAATCATTGAGAAAAACTGACATTCGCCGTTGCCTCTTTTCATTAATAATTAAACAAACTTATATGCTTTTCTGAATATACTGGGTTCTTTGTCAAATTATCAAGACGCTTCTTTCATTTTTCTTGATATAGTGTAATCAGAACATATGGAAGACAGAAAGACAAAGTAAAAATCAACACACAGATCAAACACAGCGCTCTGTTCACCTTTCTGCTCCAGACCGAGTGTGGCTCCGGAGTCCTCCTCATCATCATCATCACCCTTCCTCATGAAGGCCTCGTCTACTGGAACCAGCTCTCTGGCAATCTGCCCGTCATCCTCATCAACAGCCAGCCAGCGCTTACAAGGGAAGTAGTACCTGAAACATCAATGATGTGCACATTTTGTACAAGTAGTCCCTACTTAGTTTTGTGGAATTTATTCCATCCAACAAGACCTTCAGAAATCAGCCATGTATCTTCAGAATAACAATCAACTTTATTGGCCAAATGTGCTTAAGCATACAATGAATTTGACTCTGGGGTACAGTAGCCTCTAGTAACAGCATATATCATATAACAACGATATAGACAACAACGTATATCCTGACTATGTTTTTCAGACCAATCCTGAGTCTCTGAGGACAGCCTTGACCAAAATATTTCTGTGTACCATTTCACACCACAAAGTGGAGCTCTACAGACACATTTGGAGCTTCTGTCTGTTATGTAAGAGGATGCAGTCATTTGTTTTTTCTGACAGAGGCATCAATCGTCGATCGACAATGACTCAGCACAGTGTAAATGATTTATTGAATCTATGAACTGATTGATTGACTAATTTATTCATTGATTTACAGATAGAGTGTGTTTGTGTGAAGAAGTATAGTGAATACAGTCTAAATAAATGCGATAATGGATCAGTGCACCCCCCCCAACAGCATCATGTGACTTACGTGGTGTCGTCTTTGTTGTCAACAATCTCCACCCTGTCCAGAAACCAGGCGGCGCTGGCCTCGCTATTGTCATGCCGGATCCTTAGCTTCTTCAGAATCCCCAGGTCCACTGCTGTGACGTTGAAAATGTCCTCCTGGGAGATTATTAACACATCAGGAACAAAGAGTCAAGCTCTGTCGAAGGTCTTAGGTGAATCATTAATGCTCCAACAGTGACAGAAGTAAACCTCACCTGGCCTTTCTCAAATTTGTTCAGGTTGTTGGACTTCCTGAGCCGCCGCTCTCCGGTGTCACCGATCTCGCCGTAGATGTTGATGTAAACATTGGCATCAGTCCCCGCCCCCCACATAGTCCCAGTGAATACGTGAACCTCATACGAGTTCACTGTGAGGCAACCACAGTCAGACACTTCTCATCCACACTGCATATATGATTAGTGAGGTTTTTATATTTCACATCATGGTTTTTGCAAATTCTCAAGCCAAAAAATCATTCTAAATGTGAAGGATTAAAACATTACAAACAGCAGTGGGTGACCGCATGCAGGTGTCACCATGCTCTACTCACTCTCCAGTTCTTCTTCGTCCTCAGGCAGCAGCTCAACCACAATCTCCTGGTCCTCCTCGTCCCTGGCCAGCCAGCGGCTACAGGGAAATTTGAAAGTCTCCACCACCTCCTTCAGCTCCTCGATGATCTCCACCTCCTCCTCTTCCTCCTTCTTCTTCTTCTTTTTATCCTTCTTCTTGTCTTTCTTGGTGTCCTCCTTCTTCACCTCAATCTGCACCATGGCCATGGTCAGGCGCCTGATTTCCACTGTCTCCAGAAACCAGCCGGCTCCAATGCCCGTGCCGTCATGGTAGATGCGCATCTTGTAGATCTTACCAACATCCAGGGCCTCTATCTGGGTTGGGCATGAAACATCGCTTAATCCCAAATTTAAATAAACATCCATTCACATAGATTGAAACACACTGATTTAAATACATATACGGACCTTGAAGATCTCAGTGGTTCCACGCTCAAAGTTGTTGGAGCGGCTCCTGAGGGGAAGAACTTCAGTTTTCCCCTCTTCTCCATAGATCTGGCAGAAAACATTGGCATTGGTGCCGGCTGCACGCATGTCCCCAGTGACTACTGTTACTTCGTAGTTGATCACTGTTAAAGAGGCAACAGGGGAGAGGATTATGGGAAGCAGAGCAATATACTACAACATCAAGATCATTTAGTGCAGGGCGTTTCAAATGTTTCCATGTTCCGGACTCCCAAGTTTAATTATGCCGTCAACTCCCATTTGAAGAGATTTTGCGTTTGTAAGTATTAAATTTAGTATTAAAGTATTAAATTTAGTTTAAATGTTGAACAGTGACAAATAGACTCAAAGTGGTGAGATAAAGCTATTCCCTATATAGCTGAAGACTCCTGAAAGGCCCTCAAAAAAACCCTGGACAACAAAGAACGAATTAATTTGGTGACAGTGTACTTTGTACTATTATTGTATTTAATACTGCTGAACTGAGTGTACTTGTAATGCCGTCTTTTGTTACCAACATTGCTCAATTTCCAAGATCTCGCTGGGGTAGATCTCCACCTCCACTTTCCCATCAGCCTCGTCTTTGCAGAGCCAGCGGTGGCTTGGGAACATGTACTGCTTCCCATGGACCGGCACAGAGATCTGCACGCTGTCCAGGAACCATCCGGCACGCAGGCCCTCATTGGTGTGACCAATCAGGAGACGGTTGATCTACAAGCATGGCGAAAAGGCATTAGGTAGGAAAAGGAATCTCAATTTAATATCTCAGCCAAAGAAAAAGATCCCACTCTGATTGCATATTGACACCATGGAATTATGGAACAAGATGGCATTTGTCATATGAGCTTAATCTCATAAAGTGTGATGATATATCTATAGAAAAAAACATGCCTGTCCAATATCAAAAGTTTCGACTGTAAAGATGTCAGTGAATCCCGTCTCAAAGTAGTTCCTGAGGTCGTTGTCTGAGACCACCAGCAGGGTCTTGTTGGTGTCGCCCTTCTCCCCATACAGCTTGACAAACACCTTGGAGTCAGAGCTGGCCCCGTTGATGCTGCCTGTCTTTACTGCAATGTGGTAGCTGACATCTGAGGACGAGTGAAAATTTCATGAAAGACGTGTATAAAAGAATGAAAAAAAAAGTGTTATTCAATCGATTTTTCCTCCTCAACATTCTTTGCACACTCACTGAAGAGACGCAGTCCATCTCCAGCTGGAACTAACTCACGGATAATCTGTCCATCATCCTCATTACGATCCAACCACCTGCAGAAAGACACACAGGAAATACCTGTTAGATCAGACACCTGCATATGACATTTACTAATCGCTCCAAACTACACAGAAACCAGTTTTCCAATATTGCCATGAAATGAAAGCTAAAGCTTTTTTGATATTTGTGGGGATATAGGGTTGTAACAACACATTATGTAATAACAACACATTTTGTAATAGGTACCCAAAATGTAATAAATGTTCCCTCTATTATGTAATAACATCCGCATTTTGTAATAACTTGCCACATTTTGTAATTAACCCCTTGAATGCAAAATGTAATAAATTTTACCGCATTTTGAAATAACTTATTACATAATTCAGTGATTATTATATAATGCGGGGGGTTGCATTTTTGGAGTGAAGAAAAATGTAATAATTCACCACATTATGTAAGAAGTTATTAGAAAATGTAGAAAAATGTGTTACATTTTGCATTCAAGGGGTTAATTACAAAATGCGGCAAGTTATTACAAAATGCAGGTGTTATTACATAATGAAGGGAACATTTATTACATTTTGTAAAGTTATTACAAAATGTGTTTTTACATAATGCTTTGTTACAAGGGTTATTGCAGCTACAAAAATACTAGGATTCAGCAGAGAAAAGGACAAATAAATAGAATGAAACAAAAACACAAAAACATGCTAAATTAAAAGAAAAAGACATAATACATAGACATAATGATACAATACAGCAATAAAGCCTTTGATAAACATACTCTAATATTAATTTCTGTCTGTAATATATATACATTTGGGAAATGACCAAAACTTCCACTCTGAACAGATAAAGAGATAAAAGCAGACACAGGAAGAGTTTCCTTCCAGAGGTAATACAGCACCTCAGCCCTGCGGTTCAGCTCCAGTTACTGGAGCAGTCAGAGCTGGCTGCTGGCTATTTAGTCCCTATTTGTAACAGTAAGCTGGTTGATCAGCTGCTTAACTACTTAAACACTGGCCACTGGGAAACTAGTGACACTGGGTGTGGTCAACTTACTGATAAGCCTCTGGAGTTTTTGGTGAAATTTTGTCCAGTTGGGTGGTGGTGTAGTATATCCAGAAAAACTAATTTGGCTAGACTGCATTTTATACATTGGTTACATACTAGGTGATTATTCACAATCCTTTAAAAGACATTCATAGTAGGAGTAGTATGAATACTTTTCATTTACTTATGTGCAATGAAATATTGTCTTACCTGTAGCAGGGGAACTCAATGGCCAAAGACTCTGGTTGGCCCTCTTCCCTGACCAGCACTTTGTCTAGGAACCAACCACATCCTCCGCCCCGGCCGTCATGACCCACTCGGACCCTGCGGACCTGGCCCAAGGACACGGACTCAATCAGGAACTCATCGTGCTGAAGGAGCAGAGAGGAACAGCTGCATCAGGCCCATTTGTCCGAACAATATTTACTGTATCTCTATTACCTCAAGTCATCACTCCATGGACATTATGTTTTTATGAACAACGTGCTCACATTGCCCTTTTCAAACTTGTTGACATTGTTTTTGCTCATGAACATGAGTCGCTCCCCCGTGTCACCGAGGTCGCCGATAACATTGAGGAAGACGCTGGCGTCTGTGCCGCTGCCGCTGACGTTGCCGGTGCAGATGGTGACACGGTACTTTATCACTGAGAGGAATGAAAGCAGAGCACGACACTTGAGACATTGTATGGTATCACTGCATTACATCATATAAAATATGAATTGAAGTTTGTTGAAAATGTGTGTGTATGTGTGTGTGTGCATTGCTAGCGTTCCAGGCATTGCATGAGTCTCACAGGGCAGCGGCTCCTCGATGAGCGCTCCAGTGGCTGGCAGCTCTCTGACGATCTCGTTGTCGTCTTCGTTGATGTCCAGCCATCGGCCACATTCGAAGAAATACTCCTCCATCGTCAGCGTCTTGAGCAAAGACACCTGGGAGAAAGTCACACCCATCACGCATCATCCCATACTTTCCCATCTCAATCTGTGGTCCATGCAATCTAACTTGGAGGCTGGTGATAAAATGAAGAGGGTTTGAGACTGATGTACTGCAAAACACCAAAATAACTTTAATTGGATGCAAGAAGTCTAATTCAGTGTTTAAGTGATCAGATGGACAAACTGTATAGCACAAGAGAATTAATGTCTTACCCTGACAGATCAAATAGAGTAATGGATCTCACCCTTGCTAAATGCCAGCCAGCGAATGGATGTCTCTTCTCA
>OMLF01033144.1:27772-37877 GCA_900302615.1 Holocentrus rufus
AGAAATACTCCTCCATCGTCAGCGTCTTGAGCAAAGACACCTGGGAGAAAGTCACACCCATCACGCATCATCCCATACTTTCCCATCTCAATCTGCAGTCCATGCAATCTAACTTGGAGGCTGGTGATAAAATGAAGAGGGTTTGAGACTGATGTACTGCAAAACACCAAAATAACTTTAATTGGATTAAATGGCTAATCAAGACCATTATCAAAACCACACTAAAGGTATGGGGAAAAAGCAGCTTTAATAATAGGTTTCCATCATCGACTTATTTCTGAGATCATATGCAAGAAGTCTAATTCAGTGTTTTTAAGTGATCAGATGGACAAACTGTATAGCACAAGAGAATTAATGTCTTACCCTGACAGATCAAATAGAGTAATGGATCTCACCCTTGCTAAATGCCAGCCAGCGAATGGATGTCTCTTCTCATGCCAGATACGCACTTTCAGCAGTTTTCCTATGTCTGGCATTTCAATCTACGGTGAATCCCAAAAATGACAACAAAACAACAACATACACTTGGGGAAAAAAATTCTCAGCGTATTGAAATAGATTTATTTTAGATAGAGTATCATTTACTGTAACTTATATGAGCGTGAGAGCTGAATGATACAAGACACCTCCTGGGTACATTTACGCAGTTCGCTACCTGATCCAGCACCTACCATGAATTTGTCAAGCTGACCCTGTTCAAAACTGTCTGAGTTGTTCTCCAGTTTCATCTCATCAGACTTTCCCTTCTCCCCGTAGATCTGCAGGAACACCTGGGCGTCTGTTCCTGCCCCCTTCACATCTGACGTCCAGATGCACAGAGACCAGGGGTACTCTGGGATGAAAAGGGAAAGGTCCGTTTGGCTCTGTTTGGTTTCTGTTTCACACGTTTTATACATGTTGTGTTTTCTGGCTACAATTGTATTCTGAAAGGTCTGGTCTAGGTGTTTAAAACGATTACATAACACTTTCTGTGATGGCCATCATGCACTATAAGCAAGTTTACTACATGCTGCAATGCATTTGTACTGCACTTAAGACCTCATTATATATGTTTACAATTATGCATGTTAAGTTGTTAACTTATTGCATTATAAGGTAACAGTTCATAAGGCTTTATAACGCCAGTATCAAAGAAAGAAAAAGCTGAGTCTTGGATTGCATAGAAAGTTAAAAAGACACTTGGAGAACTTTTCTGATCTATTGTAACATCAGAGTTATAATCCAGCGCTGCATGTTTTTGCAAGCTTCAAGTAAAGTGACAGAATATCCAAAACAATTATTTATTTGGCATTTCAGTTTGTGGTAAACTTATTAGCAGTTTAATAATACCATAAGCTAATTATAAGGATTTACAAGCTGCATTTTCTAGGCATAAGTAAAGGTTTTGTGCAAAATTTGCACAAAAAAATCTAAGACCCATGTCAACTCTTTAATTCTGACAACAAACACAAAAACAAACACGCTCCAAACAACCCAAGACTCAGTTTCTTCTTTCATACACTGTATTCACTTCGGAATTGATGGTGTTAAACACTAAAAGTTTAACATTGGTATAAACCATGGAGATGCCAATATAATTTAATATAATGCAACCTAAATTGTGTCCCATATATCTGAGCGATTGCTGAGTTTGCTTAGTAGTATGGAAGCCCATTTTCACCAGTAAAAAAAAAAAAGATAAAAGTCAAAATTAAGAGATAAAAGTAAAAAATCTCATTATCTTGACTTTTATCTCATTATTTCCACCTCTAAATACCATAGTTGTGACTTTTATCTCATATTTTTATATTTTTAATCTCATAATTTTGACTTGTATCTCATAATTTTGATTTTTTTAATCTCAAAAATTAGATTTTTCTCATTAGTTTGACTTTTAATCTTATAATTTTGATTTACCATGGGGATATTTTTATTATTAGGGTTTTATTATTAAAGTTTTCATCTTATTTATTTATTTATTTATTTATTTATTTATTTTTGTACTGGTAGAAATGGGCTTCCATAGAGTACAGATGTGCACAGCCACCTACTCTTCTGTTTCCTCTGCCTGAGAGAAACCATCTCGTACAGCTCCCTCTCTATCAGCCCGTCCCCCTCGTCCTCGTCCAGCCACTTCCCGCACGGAAACGTCTGCTCGATGCCCGTGAAGGCGCAATACACAGTCACCTGGAAAGGAAGTGTGTGCCTAATGTAAACGGTGACACCTTTCAGAAACATGTGAATGGGTGGGTGGGTAATACCTTCTCGCAGTACCATCCGGCACCGACGGCCCCGTTGTCGTGTCCGATGGTGACCCTGCTGAGGGGACTGATCAGCGCACAGATCTCCACGTTGAAAATGTCGATCAGTCCGCGCTCGAAAGCACCTCCCTCCAGGAAGATCTTTCCACTGTTTTTCATGCCCTTGGAGCCGTGCATTACCATGTGGATCTTAGAGTTGGTGCCCGCACCCCTCACGTTTCCCGTCATCACTTGGACATTGTACACAATTCCTATGGGAAAAAACATGGATAATACATCCCCTTGTTGAGTTGAAATGGAATGAAGCATCAATCTTGCCTGTTTGGGTCTTTATATATGAATCAAATGATTATTTACATTAGGGCTATATATCAATGATCTATGATATAGAAAATCTGTATTATTGTGAAGTGTGTGTTGTGCTCACCCATGGGTTGCACTGATCCCACTAACACATCTCTCTGTATTTTGCCATCACCGTCATCCAAGGAAAACCAGCGGTTGACTGGGAACTCATACACCTCCTTATTCCCCATGTCATCGATTACCACCTGCAGGAAGGAGCTTCACTTATAAGTTCATTTATAATAAGTATTATTGTTTGTGTGTGTGTGTGTTTGTGTGTGTGCAAAGCATATGTGAGCACAGTGTACCTTATCCAGACACCACCCAGCTGACGAGCCTCTGTTGTTGTGGCCGATGGTGATCTTCCTCAGCCTTCCCAGGTTCGGAGCATCTACCGTAAACTTGTCCTCTGTCCCACGCTCAAAGTTATCTTTGTCACTGTCCAATCGTCTCTCTCCTTTCACATAACATTACGGTGTAGAAAAAAAAACATTGAAATCAGGATGAGAGTGCATTGCTGCTACAGTTGTCGATAAAAAGGCCAGAAGTCTAAACGTTAAGTCGTAAAACTGCGTCACCTGTGTCACCGTTCTCTCCAAAGATATTCAAGAAGACATCCGCATCAGTCCCACTGCCCTTCACATCAGAGGTGAACACACTCACTATGTATTTATTCACTGTAAAACAAGGGCACAGAGATTTAAATGAGCAGCAGGCCAAGAGTAAACAGTGCTGCTAATGACAGCTGCCATTATCACAGAAGCAAAACCAATTTTCTGCCTGAGCAAGTTATGTAATTAATAGCGCTGTGTAATCATCATAAGACAGACCTTTTTTATTATCATTAGACGGGGTTCCTTCTGTAATGTCAGGTTAAATATTCAGAGCATTACAGTCCTATGGAACTTAATTTAAACCTGTAACAGCAGGGTGATATGAACTCTGTGGGTGAGCGGTTGTGGGTCAAGAGGCATCTGGAATACTGTTCAGTCATTATTTTGCTTTGGTCCCCCGTGAACTATGTGAGTTTCGTGTTCTGTGTTTTGTCCCGGGGTGACCCACATTTCGTGACGTCCATGGGATTAAGGCAGCCCAGCAGGTCCCGGACAAACAGGTTGTCGCCCTCCTCCCGACTCAGCCAGTTGTTGCAGGCAAAATAGAAGCGCAGGTGTGGCCGGTTCATGTCGGTCACCACCACCCTGTCCAAGAACCAGCTGGCGTTCATCCCCGTGTTGTCGTGCTCGATCCTGCGGAGTGAGAGGCCACGGAGTCATGTGAGTTCATACTGCAGGCAGTTGTAAAAGAGCTTTTCGCATCACATGGAGGCCTGCCTGTAGTACTCCAGCCCTCACTTTGTTTTTGTAGCTGTAAATACCACTAAAATACCAGTGTTGAAATAGGGTTGCATTGGTGTTTGCAATCATTGTGGTTCACACATATCAGGAATATAACAAGTCAGATATATGAAGCTATGTGCCTGATTAAGCCATACTGCAAATGAGGCTGGCCCAGTTTCTGTGCTCTCTGGGAGCTGGAAACATGGCATCAGGTGGACATTGGACTCTGTTTGTGTTTGTTTCCTGAAATATCACACCACGGCTGTTTCATGGCCAAAATAGACCTTTTTTTCACAGCATTTTTCAGCTTTCGCAGCCATTTTGACATGAAACAGTAGGTAAAAACAGGTGTTACTAATCACATTAATTAATGCTCTGTTCTGTTTAGTTACATAACCTTGCTTGCCTTTCAATAGGATTGATACTGTAATGAAAAATGAGGAACATTCATACTGAAATATCCATGTGTGGATTGTGCTCTGTGTCAGCTCGATGACACGCAGCGTTCACATGACCAGGGAGGCCGTGGGATATTAGACCCCCATTATTCTTGCTCATAGTGTTAAATTTCTTCCAAATAGTCTGGTTAAGTACTTTGTAGAGGTCCTAATTAATTATAGACTATGAACGATAAAAAATGCGGTAATTAATTAAATATGCCTTTAGATGTGAAAAAGGTAGGGCCTACTTATTTCCAAGTGCGTTTCCCGCTGTGCTTTGTGCCTGCAGCATGTGTTAAAAATAGGCTCTGCTTAATAGTGGGCATTCATACAGAAAATCCATTCAGTTTTTTTTTCTAATATGAAAGCTACAATAAGACAGCACCATCAAGTTTTGCATCATTAATGTTTGGGTGCTTTTATAACACACAGTACCTCAGCTTCTTCAGGGGTCCCACGTTGTGTGTTTTGATGCGGAAAACATCGGTCTTATTCTTCTCAAACGCTGTTCGGCTTCTGCAATTTGAGGAGACACAGACAATGTTAGAATAAGGAAGAAACATGAATACAGTGTGTGTTTGTGTGTGTGTGTGTGTGTGAGGCAGTGCTTGAGAGATAAATAGAGAGGTATTGTATAGAAGAGGGACAGTGAGATTACGCTGGGTAAAGAGATACAGTACAGAGACAACAAACAGAGCAACTCTGGAACAGTAAATTGCATCTCCTGACTGATCCGGCTTATGGACCTTGGTGGTCTCATGGCCTATAATGTGAAACCAGAACCTTCTGGGGCTCGGCCACTCGGATACTCCTTCTCCTCATGTTCTTCCACCCCTCACAGAGACGCACTGGGTCAGTATGGAAGCCGACCTCCTCTGCCAACCACGGTGAATCAGACACCCTCCTTTCCATCAATAGAGAACACCTGCCTTTGTCTCTGACCCACATCCCAATCCATTCTCCCCTGCCTGCGATAATGGCCAATATTCAATCTGCTGACAATGCCGAGGCAGCACGCCTAATTAAGGTGCAATGTGCATGTAAAATTAAGTTGCCAAGAATGAAATACTGCCCAACACATCTCGATACACACCCCCATTCTCTGCCTGCATAAAAACGAACAATCTGTAAAAGGATGATGAGGAGACACCGGTCAAGGGAAAAACCAAACCCCATGCAAACTTTGGAATTCATGCAATTTGAATTTGTGCGAATTACATTGGATGTCCAAAGAGTTGCATTTTTAATCTGCCCTGATTGCTCAGTCTTGGTGCCATAGCAACCTTCACTTACCTGTATCATGTTGTAAAGTTTTCTATGATCATTACACAATACAGGCAGGACCTGATATATATTGGAGTAAGGTGAAACTCCTTCTCAATGATGCTGCTGCTGCTGCTGCACAGTGTGTGGATAGTGACAGCGACACATCAACATAACCATACTGTATTTCATAAGCTGCATAACATTTTTGCCACACAGCATGTACACCGAATACAAGGCATGTTGATGTGGTCTGGAGAGATGAATGAGCCCAACGCAAGGTATGGGTGACATGGTCTAGTGTGGGTTACAATAAGTTGGTATACACTATACACTGCACAGGTAACCCTATCCACCAATTAGTGTGTGCAGAGATAAGGGGAGCCCGCTACTGCCCTGATAAGATCCCGTGAGGGTCATTTGATCATCGACAGAAATGACATCGTGGTCTTCTTTCATTTGCCTCTGAATGGAAAAGAAGACCGGCCATGTCACATAGTTCCTCCTTACTCCAGATATTCTGTGTCCGATTCTTTGTACAACTGTATCGAGAAGAGATTCCTGCACCACAACCTTACCCCTCACCTTATAAACGTGCATCTTCTTCTCTGATTTTTAGATTTCAAACCATTTGGCAGTTAAATAGAAGCAAATTGAAGAGATGATTAGCTGGCAGCTTGATTTTCTTGTTTGGCTTGGATGTCTGAGGTCACAACATACTGTGTTTTTTTAGGTTCATGTTTAACAGGAATTCTCTCTCATACAGTATCAAACGCACAGTACAATCCAACACAAGGACAGAATCAGTATAATAGCCATCCTTTCCAGCAGATTGATTGGAAAATACCTCTTTTCTGTGCTGATGGATTAGAGAGGAATAGAAAGAGTTAACAGTTAATAGATGACATAGAGATTCTTGTTATTGACTATAAACGTATAACCCTAATTCACGCAGAATGAGATACGACTGACTTATAGCTAAAGCAGTGCAATGCTAGCTCAATACATTACATAAGTACAAACAAATCAAAAGAACTTGCCAAATATATGTTATGAACAAAGACATTTTCAAACTCACTTGCTGGCCAGTTGCACCTTGGGAGTGACGCCAAAGTCTCCAAACAGGGTAACAAACACATTAGCATCAGTACCTGCTCCCTTGACATCACCAGTAATCACGACCACCTCGTACACTGAGAGGGAGGAAGATGGGAAAGAGAGAGAAAGAAAAACAGATAGAGAGGAAGAGGAGATGAAAGTGAGGGCCAGCTGTGCATTGCAATCCCATCGTGAGAGACGACAGGGAAACTATCTGCAAAAGGCACTTAATAGTAATAATTTTGGAGAAAAAAAAAACAAAGCACAAACCAGGTGACATTCACAGGCAGTGCCCAATAATCTAAAAACATTGTCTGGGCATCAGTGCAATTAGGCAGCATTATGTTTCCTTCCATGCACGGTTGCCAGGGAATTCAATGCAGCGAATCTGCAGTGAATCCATGCCTGCTGTCACACCAGCCAAGCCTCTCTCACATTTCAGAAATGTATTTGTGTCTCTCTCTCTCTCTCTCCGGCTGACTGCCACCACACTGACAGGGAGAGGAGCGGGATGAAAACTCAGCAGTCTGGAACATCTGCCCTCGTTTGTATCACGCTGTGTGTTGGTGCAGTGGAGGAGGAGGAGGGGACACACACATGAGGTCACTGTCAGCTTGACTCTTGACACCATTAGTTGATGCTGCACACTTGTGCTTGTGTATAAAGGCACACACATGTATAATCAAGAATTTCTGAGAGAGATCAAACACTGAAGATGCATCTTATCATTTGTTATTTTTTAAATGCTGTACTTTCAGTGTGGTGCTTCTTTGACTTGCATAAGTGTTTTAGTTTATTTCTAGACATAAGAGTATAATGAAATCTGTTGTTTGTGTTGTTCTGTTGTGATGAGCCCAGTGACTCCTCACATTACTTGTGATGAGTAACTATTAGTAGTAATCTATTCATTTTTGGATGATTTTCACTTGAAGCATATCATGCACTTGACTATTTACGATAGAAAACTACTCTTCTACTATTGTTTTCTAAATAAGTGCTGCAACATGAGTCAAATTTAACCGAAGTAAGATGAGCGATACATTCCAACACCCTTTCTACCTTACAGTTACAGGTAATTAATTAATTACAATTAATAATTAATTGTCGATTAGACTTACAACATTAAATCTTCAGCAGCAGCTTACCCAAGCCACTGGCTATCGCCTGTGAGTCAATATCTCAGTTTATACAGTGGTAATTGTATAGTGCTTTGTTCCTGTTGGTGAATCTAAACCATGCAAAGGGCCTATGGCAGCATCCAGACCACAGTGAATATTGCATGGACATTGCAGCCTTCATGAGAGATAAACAACAGGGGATGAAGGGATTTCTAATCTAAACAGAGTAAGGCTCTGTTTTAATGGCTAAGGACATTAACAAGTTACTCTGGTAGATCTAGTGCTCCTTTGGCCCGGAGGAATGTTACGGAGAGTGGAGGGGTGGACTAGGTTATCAACACACTCCTGGTGACAGGATGACAGGTACAGGGAGGAGAGGTTAAATGCAATAGCTTGTGATAGAACACATATGCATATGTATAAGACGTGTACAGACTGAGCTGGGAGACACAGACAAATGGCCATGAAACGTCGAGGGCAGAGTGGGAAAGGAGACGCTGATAAAGATAAAGAGCAATTTGAGAAAACTAGATCAGACAGAGACACGGAGACCTAATTAACAGTGAGCGGACCTATTAAAACCTGATTAAAGAGAAAGAGAGACACCTGATAAAATCGGACAGACAGTGGCCTGGTAAAACTGAGCCTTGATAAACTCCTTGGTCAGATAGAGACTTCTGGAGCTGCACCAGCGAGCCAGAGGAGATTGGAGCACAGGGCAGCTCACCTGCCAGCCGGCTAAAGGAACCAGCGAGGTAACTGAGACCGCAGACCTGCTCACCAGTGTTAAACGATGATACTCACCATCACTTAACCCTTAATCTGCACAATCATCAGGAGACAAACACATTAAATCAACTAAACTACTTCTACTGTGGTAATACGCAACGTTTCTCCCAAGAAGTGCTGCTGAGGAACGTCTGAATAACACCAAAATCTTTTCATAGGATGCTTGCATAGGATGTCAGGACTTTTTCACCACTTTCTTCTGCCGACATGACGGGGTAGTAAATGGATTAAGAACATAAGATCTTAAATCCAGGCCTGTGTATGCACTGCAGTGAGCAAATTGTTCCTTCCAGAATCTGAGGACACAGTAATATAACATTAACTGTTACATTACTGCACAGGGAAATTATATGTCTAATGCTGAGACTTTGAATCAGAAACTATGATAATCAGCTTAAATTGAAACTATTAAATTCTATTCTGGTCTTATCTAACCTGAAAATGGAGCTCTTGTCCAGTTGGACCTGATCGCCCCTCTGCATGCGTAGACTTTATTTTAAGGAGTCACAAGCACAAAAGTTTGAGAACTACTGGTCTAGTCTATTCATATCTAGTTCAGATGTTGTTAGCCTGACTGGCTTGTAGCCCCTTAGAACAAAGTGATGCCTTCTTGCAGCCCCCGTCACGATGTTTCATTTGATTCAACATCAAAGGAGGCATAGAGCCCGAAAACCATTCAGGATTTCACATCAAAAAGAACCAAAAAATTAGCAACATCGGGAAAAAAACGGCATGATAATAAATTTGTATGCTTGAAATGTTTTGCTTCTGTCCATTAAGTCATCTCAGAACTCCCCAAATTAACTCGCAACCCCTCCGAGGGGTCCCTTGATCTGGTCTATTCCCAGAAAGCTGCTCTGGCTGCCAGCCCTGCCTCTGGCCCCGGTGCTGCTCCCGGCCTCTGGGACTGCACCCAGCACCTGTCTGCCCCTGAGTCTCTGTTCGGCTCCGTTCATGTGGAACATAACTGAGCTTTCACCCAAGAACAATCACAGGGGGATTCCCCAGGCCAACCGCAGGGTGCTGCCGCTCAGGGGCGAAGAGGCCTGGAGGAAACCCGCGTCCGAGATTTGTTCGGTTTGTGTGTTTGTGTCGTATATTCGAGACTTACCCAAAACTCAATGCACCAGGGTTTCTCTGGTGGGCTGCTGTAGTTTGTGCATGGTCTTACCTTTCTTTTTGTAGTACTCGTCATCGTACTCATCAGACGAATCTGTGTGGTAGTTCAGCAGCTCATTCTGGTAGATCTCAGCGTAGTCCACCTGCTTACTTTTGGATTTCTTCCCCTTTTTCTTCTTGTCCTCGTCGCTGTCTCCTGATCCCTTCTTTGGCTTCTTCTTCTTCTTTTTCTTAGAGTCCTCCTCCTCTTCCTGCTCCTCGATTAAGGCCTCCTCCTCGTCATCCTTGGACTTCTTCTTCTTTTTCCCTCCGTCTTTCGACTTCTTATCCTTGGACCCCATCTCCTCCTCTCCCTC
>OMLF01033150.1:3295-20450 GCA_900302615.1 Holocentrus rufus
TACCCAAGAGGCTCTCAGTCTCAGCCTGGGATGTTTGCTCTCCCTCTCCACCAGACAGGATATAATGCTTTCCACATGTGAGGGAAAAGGGAGGGAAGGGGAGGAGGAGGGGGATAGGAAAGGATAGGACAGGGGAGGATGAGACAACTGCAGAGAAAGTGGGGGGTGGGGGGGCAGCAGAGAGAAGAGAGAGTTCGTGGAACCTATAACCTTAGCAACTTCTACACAGCAAAGTCAAGTTATGGCTCCCTAGGTCCCGGGCCTTTTAGCTTTTAGCTTACACAGTGAGGAGAGACAGGCAAGATTGGGAGAGAGGGGGGGTGACATGCAACAAGGGTCCCAAGATCAGATTTGTACCCAAGACAGCTCAATTGCATGGTATATACAATTAGCCAAGTGAGCCACCAGGACACCCACAGAGATGCTTTCAAGACAGAAACTAAAAGTCCTGATTATGTGTAAAAGAATGAAGCATGAATGCATCATCTTGCATATAAAAAAAGTGAAAGAAAAATAAATGAAGTAAGCTTTCATGTTTTTTGAGTGTGGGCGGTGTCTGCTTTCATCTAACTTCAGAAAGCAGCTGTATCTTACATGTCACCAAAGCTAACCCAAAGAACATGTAATCTTATTATGATCCACATGTCCTTTCACTTACATCAGGGTTAAACTACAACGAGGATACGGAGGACCCAAGGACAAGGGGAAAAGGAAAAGGAAAAGGTGATGTCCTCAAGTCAAAAAATGTGAAATTACTACATCAACCATGCTAATGGTGAATTACTAACAGTGGTGATGGTGGTGGAATCTTACTTTCTTGCCTTTGTGAGCTCAAATGCATTTATAATATGGCTGGTCACTCCATTTGACCCCCCTTAAAGTACAAAGAAAAGAAACGAACCATTTTAATGATATTAGTGGCTCTGCTCTGGTCCAAAAATAGAGCATTGCGACACAACCAAGAGACACTATCTGTCAGCTTGGGGCAAGTAAATGAGGTTTCCGCCTCATCTCTTCTCCCTCTCTCTCTCTCACTGTTAAGAAACAATGACATGAGTGTTATGAGCACTCAGCATCAAAGGCAACGGCAGACTTGCAATAGGATGGAAAATGGGGGAGAGAATGGAGAATGATGGACAGGGGAGAAACACAGAGACACAGAAAATAATGTGAAATTGTTCCAAATTGTGAAAGAATAGAGCCCGCACACTACAAACTACATATGTACACCTTTACTGAGGACAACGTTTCAATCCTAACTGGATCTTCATCAGATCAAATAGCACAGGAAGTTCTCATTCACCTATATATACCTTGTCTAGCGTCACCTGATAGGCTGTACCAGAACAAGGAGTGGATAAGTCAGTCGTCCCTACACATTTAATGGCGAAAATAAAAAGGTAAAAGGTAGTGATGTCATCATCATGAGATTCTGTAACCCACAGTTCAAAGGTCACAGCCGTGTGTAATGACCACGCTCCTCCTCTTTGAAACTGCTCTTTGATTGTGTGGTGTCTGGGTCTGTGTGTGTGTGTGTATATATAGACTGTGTGTGGGGAGGGGTGCAATGCGCAAGTCATTATGTTAGCAGGCTGTTTTTATACAAGGCCCTTTGATGTCAAGGCGGTCAAGTCATTAAAATAGGGCCTCAGGCTTCAGCAGTCCTGCACTAATCATGCATAGCTAATTGGAAATGATAAAACTTTTGAACCCAAGCCCCCTAACAAGAATTCCATCCAGCTCCGACGTTTTATCATACTGCTGCTGCTGCAAAAAGAAAAAAAAACGCATCACTTAAAAGGCAGCATTCCCCATTTTTTAAACTTAAGCTTAGGTGGAATTTTTTAAGTGTTTTGTTAAGTTTCAAGACCTGAGGGACCAGCATACCCCGCGAAATTGTATATTTTCAAAAATACATTTAGGAAAGGAGAAACCGGGACGATTTTCTTTTGGGGTGTAAAAGCTTTTCATTAAGTGGCAGCAGTGCCAGGCCTGCTGTGCATTATGGGAGTAGCAACTTGCTGTTAAAGTGGAGCTGAGGTGAAAACGTTCCAAAGGCAGATCAAAGCTGCATACCTGAGCACTTCCATTAAGCTGATAAAATCCAGGAGTTAGAAAAGGGCAAAAACAAAACCTCGTGCTGTGGTAAAATTAGCTCAAGTAAGGAATGCAACATAATGAGAAAATCATGCACTTTTGACTAGAGGCTTTGTATTTTTCTCAATATCAAACCCCCATAAATCATAAACAAATGATGTGTGTGTGCGTGTGTGTCCTCGCATAGTGAAGCGGAGACTGGATGCCGACGGATGATTCTCGTTAAGCCGTTTTGCACCGTGAGGCTGCGTGCACTAAAAGTGATTGATGACGTGTGAAGCTGCACATGTGAATAATACGGGACTTAAGCAATGAGTCAGGACCTAAAGTGATTACTGGGCCTGGTTCTCATGAGTATGACCATGACAAGAATGCTAGCATGTTTATATTAATCTGGATCCCAGAGTAAGGCGGTTCCTGGAAAGGTAAAAAATAACCCTGGTACACAGCATGTCAGTATGATGTCTACCATAAAACTCTAAATATAATATATAGGTGTAGCCTCACAATGAGCCACAAGCCTATTTACAGTGAGTCCCCTATAAACTGGAAGACAAAAGCTGGGATTGTAGTGGGCCGTCAGCCAATAAGTAATATTTGCTTGACTTGGCACAGCGGAGGAAAGCAGGCCAGTGCCTCACACACCCTTAACCTCTGGACTGGGCTCTAGCCACTTGAGGGCCCCGTGCCAGCCTGTCAGCGGCCCCTGGCACCACAAGTCCGAGTCACACCCTAGTGGTACACCCCATTGAGGCCAAAACCTTATACTGACTTCTTTCACAGGACAGAGAGAGAGAGAGAGAGAGAGAGAGAGAGAGAGAGGGAGATTGTCAGAAGTCTGAGAGGGAGAATGTGTGAAATAACAGAGATGGATAAACAGTAAGTCAGGGTCAAAGGAAAGACTGGGACGGGCAAGCAGAGACAGGGAGAGCAAAGGCCTCTTCACCCTGCTTCGATAAATGAGGAACTTTGATATATGCTTCCTGGCCAAGCAGCCCCTTGCCTCAGCCAAGTGGGAGGGTGCTGAGACAGGGCGCCTGCACTGTCTGTACAAACTACCCTGGATTATCCTCGCATTCCTATGCTCTGGACTCATCTATACCGCCTTTACTTTCAGGTTATACACTTCAGTATGCATATATTCAACAGAATGTCACATTTGTAAATTCTCTGCATACAAGTTAGTATCTAACTGTGGACACCTCCACATGTACAACATCATTCAGCCAATCTGTAATGATTATGATCGTGACGATATGAACAGACATCAACTCATCTGGACACTGTATGTTATTTACATCTGTTAAGTGAATATGTCAGGTGTATATGGTTGTTGCATGTCTCCATTTTGTAAATATGTCTAGCATCTGTATACGTTCATGTGAATACAAGCACGTTTTTGCAGATTCTGTTTACTACAATCACCTCACATATTTTGCATTTTGCAGTTTGTGCAAAGCTGCTGCTTTGCACAAACTGTCAATGCAGTGATCCACTTTTTTCATACTTCATAGATTCTTCCTATTGTTGAAACTGTCACCTGCATGTATTTGCGTGGCTCTATATACTCTTTTACTATTGCTAATCTATTTTTCTTTTCTGTATTCTATTACTATTTGATCCTGCTGCGTCCCAATTTCCCCACACTGGCAATTAAAGCTTCATCTTACTCTCCATTCCGATATGAAACAGGGCTTTGTAAAAGTTTTACTAGGCTGTTTTTCCAGGTAAAGGGCTATTCAACTCAAATGTCTCAGTGGTTGTTTATAAACTGTATTGACGGCGTCTTGCAGCATCTGCATGTTCGTGAATAACATTGACTCAAGTCTGTGTATCTGACGCAAACGGCCGTCTGCTTAGCAGCCATAACCTCCACTGACCTGCCTCACTCATTATTTGACCAAGCAGGTCACTTAGGAATAAGTTCATATTGACAAGTGCAACCTAGCAAGCGGAAATTCATTTCTGAGAATGGCAAGAAGAAGAGACAAAAACACTAACAACTGAGGAATTATGCTTGACACTGATATAGAATAAGAAAATCAATGGGGAAAAAAAAAAGAAGTACAACGGAATTGGCATTAGGCAGTAATTAAGAAGCAGCATTATGCAGAGTAAGGAAAAAAAACACTATAAAATACAGTTAATGTATTTCATTGTATTCCATAGTACCACAATTCCTCCTTTGAACAAAGTCCTTTCCCACAAAAATGAATGGACATTGTTTTTCAAGAATCTGAAAAAGAATCCTGAAAAATAACTGGAAAATAATGACATCCCTGAATAATGAGAGGAAAAGAAAAAAAAACAAACAAACATAACAGCAAGAAGAGATAGTATAGCGGGGAAAAAAGGAGGATCCGTGATAGAATTGCCTTGCAAAAGTGCAGCTGAGACACAAACATACAGGAGTGAGTGTGTGCTTCAGACAGATGTGTGTGAGAAAGAAGCAGAGAAAAGACAAAGAGAAAGACAGAGAGGAGGAGGGGAGAGACAGAGAGATGAGACAGAATAGGGGGAAGGAGCTGTTTCTGGGGTGGTCGTCCCGCTCTGCTCCTCAGGTTTCTGAGCAAGATATGAGATCATGTCTGGCCACTGTTATAAGGCCTCTCCATAGACAAGGCTTTGTTCTACTTCATGTCCTCTTAAGGCCGTTACACGCACTGATTAATAGAAGCATGCCCTGCAGAGAAGCTTAAGCTACACTAGCATATGATACCAGTTTTCTCTTGCCAAGTCAAACCTACAGTGACTAAACCCTGCTGCCCCTTGCTGGCATAGTCAACACAAAAAATAAGAATCTGGTTCTGCAGAGATTCGTTGGCCATGATAAAACAGGAACTATTTTTGGTGTTATGCAGAATTTTAATGACAACAGCTTCACCCTACCTTTTTGTCTAGGGGCCATAAATGGTACCAGGAAGTCCAAAAGGCTATTGAAAGAGTCCTTATAACATGTGTGTGTCCCTGCAGGGAATCACTTCTGCACTTCCCCTCTTCTAAGGAGGTCAGGGGGCTTGCTTCAGCTACAGAAAAGCAACCTTTGAGCTAGTAGGGATTCAGTGTTTTGCACAAGGACAATGCAGCAGGACAGATGTTGGGGTTAACATGCAGCTTCGACCACCATTGTCTCTTTAAACGAGGTAGCCCTTCCAACTCCATATATGAAAACAAATAAAGAACGGCCAAAGAACTGCTTTTAGGTGCTGCGGAGTCTTTTGTTTTGAAAGTATAGCTAACTTAGCATTAAGTTTCCTGGCCGTGTTTAACATAAACATCTCCAAGCACAGCGTAACAGTTCCTGGTCTTGCATGATGAGCCTTGCTGGATGGCCTTTTTCTGACTTCAAGCTTAGGGAGAAGAAAGACAATGTGGTTTTTGTGGAATAGGAGTAAAGAAACCCTATGAAGAAAAACTACGTATATTCACATCCATGAAATTTGCATAATTAATGTTACGTTTTTGGTTTCAGTGATGTTCTTGAGAGGTTTTCCTTCACATAGTTATAGCAGCGTGCTTTCAGTAGGATATAATATAGTTATCAATTATAGGGAGAATAAAAGGGCCAGAGCATCGTATATTGAAAGATGTAGTCTACAAAAAAAGAGTTACCACACAACATGCAGACAATAAGAATAACAAAACATAGAAAAGATAGGACACTTTATAAGGGAGGAATCCGGCTGTTACTGTCCTAAATCATATGGACCATAAGCCAAACCAGACTATCTGTCCTTTGTGATAGCTGGGCCGTTCTACACACACCTTGAGGCATGCACACTTCAATTATAACACCCAAACCCTAAATCCTCATAGTGACCAGTAGGCTGCAGGGAGGGGAACTATGTGATTAATACCTTGTAACACGCCACCAGCGTGACCTGGGATATTTGAAAGTTTTTGTATGTATGATGATGCACTGGACACTGTTACTTACAGGATAATGGCTCTTATTTGCAGGACAGGCTTACATTGTCACCACACCAGTTTATGGCAAAGGTTCAGGGGACATTCACAATTTTGGGCTTATGTAAGAACAATGTCCTCTGCTGGTTTTTCCTCTTACAAGGGACATCGGCAAATATTTGCACATGCTAACTAAAATATTTGACCGACATGCATGCACACATCCTCAGCAGTGCAGCGAAGATAAGATACATCCAGGACTTCTCGTGTTTTCAAAATGCTTTGAATTCAGCTAAGACTTTCTGAAGGCCTACTGGAAAGCAGTTCTTGTCAGTGCACACCAAAGCATATAATCATATAAACAAAAGGAATTTTTTTGAGGGGAGAAGCAGCATAAGAGGCATGTAAGGTAACAAATATGAGAGGAGGAGGTGTAAACTTCTTCAACCAATCCTCAAAAAAAAAACTGAAAAACTGAAAAACAAAATATAAAAAAATGTTATTACTGTGTACAGCGATGCTTGCCCTGGCAAATCACTGCACAGTATAACATAGCATTAATCTAGATGACACGAGGTGATTAACTGGCTGCAGGATTTGTGTTGGCTCGTCAGGGTGCTGAGGGAGAGGACCAGGGAGCTGTGGTGAGGAAGGAAAACATCAGCCCATGTCAGGGTAAATTACAGAAATACATACAAGAACATAAATATGTAGACTCATGTATACATAGAGACACACACACACAGACATGCATGCACAGATGATGCACATACACAAAATGCATATGCATCCAATATGACAAATAGCTTGAAAGCCTTCAAGGTGCCAAAGACAGAACCTTTATAAGTCGCTGTCTCTTGATGTCTGACCTGTCGATACTGGACTGCGACCACATAAACATACATACACATACACACACACACACATACACACATACCCTTACACACAAATGAATTAAAGCTTCAGAAAAAGGCTTATGAGTTGTGACCCTCACTTGTGGCAGGAAACCACAATGCCAAAGTACACACATAAAATACACACACAAACAAACATTTCCTTTTCAACTGTGCTATCCTTGTGCGGATGTAGCAAAGAGGAGTACCTCACAAATAGTAACTAGTGGAAGGATGAACCAAAGAGCACACAGAGAGGGAAATAAGCATTTCCCGCAAATGATCTTAGTCAAAAGTCTTCAAACAGCCGCGAGATACTCAGAAGTCTGAAATATTCAATACTATCGCTCATTAAAAAAATAAATTTGTGTTTGCTTTCCTTGGATTTGAGCAAGACTAGAGAGACACCAGGAGTCCAGAGAGATGTATCAGAGTGGGAGAGGGTTAAAAAAATAGAAAAGAAAAGAGAATGAAATGGAAACAAGAGAGATGAGAAATGTGCAGCTGTTGGTTTTGGCCCAGGTGAGGCACAGGCAGCATTCCCACATACTAACACCTAATCCTTTTGTTAGAAACCCAAACAACAACAGCAGGAGCGTGGATAAAAAAAACTGTCGGACAAATCCCCAGTTTTAAACACAGCTGAGCGGTGTGGCTCCAGTGGATGGCTGCAAAGACAGGCAGGAAAACATAAAGGCCACTGATACAGACTCCGGCTTTGTTCCTCTGTTACACAGGGAAGGATGTGACGGAGGGCACGTGGTCCCAATTATGTAACTGTGGCCAAAACAAGTGACTGCATTAGCTGCATTTGGGGGTCCTACACCACCTGAAATTTGAACCAACCAAACGTATTCCCGTGGCGGCCATTTTGAACAATCACACCAGAGAAGGAAAGACTATCCACAGACCAAAAACAGCCCGGCTATGTTCTACTGCTGTACCAAGATACACATACAGACACCAGGAATAGGGCTGGGCAATGTATCAATATTATATCAATATTGTGATATGAGGCTAGATATCATCTGAGATTTTGAATGTCGTAATAACATGATATGGTGTTGTCTTTTCCTGGTTTTAAAGGCTGTATTACAGTAAAGGGATGCAATTTTATAAAGTTATTTGTCTGTTCTACCTGCTCTATATCTATTGCCTCAGAATCTGGCCCAGGTAGCTAGCTCACAGCCAACTAGCTAGCAAGCTAACTTGTGCTAAATTCAAGGAGTTGTGTAGTGTAGCTACTGTTGCTAACATTCCTTGCTAATTTGATAAAGTTAGGTGTACCTGAAGCCCTCATTTACATGTTGAGCTAATGCTAGCTTTGTATGCCAGTTTTCCAAGCCTTCACTATATGAAGTCTTCAAGAGCAAAGCTGTGAGAATAAGATCCATGCAGACAGTGCTGTAGTTAAACGAACCTCTGTCCAGGATTACCAGGATGAAGAGGAACTGGGAACACTGGCCAATTCCAGTGTTTTCTTTCTTTCTTGTTAAAGGATGTTGGGAATCAAATTTTCCTACAGCACGACCAAGCTATCGGAGTTCAAGTTCAAGAAGCATAAATGTTCATACAGAGTTTGTGCACGTTAACCCAGAGAAAAGACATGAACTAGTCACGGACAGTCTCACTCTTGCCCTGCCGCTGGAAGTACAAAGTCCTGCCAAAGAGAGAAGAGGCTATGTTCAAATCTCATGGGAAATAAGTGCTATCCTCACTTCCTTCGATATACACCACTGGTGGACGATTCAGCAGGGCACTGGGCCTTCAGTTCCTTGACTGAAAGGGTTTCTGAAAGGTGTACACTCATAATATTTACTGTACCATGATCAGAACAATATTAAAGGGCAGGAAAAAATAGGAGAAGACACATCTCAGTTAATAGCCTGTGGCTCAAAGGGTGGAGCCTTTCCGAGCACTTTGAGTTGAACTGCCAATGGTGGCACCCACACTTAAATATATGTATGCCCTCTGAGTACTGTAAGAGGTTTCAGAGAGAAATGTCTGCCAAAGTGTCCAGATATGTCTATTTAATAGGGCTGGGTATTGACGAAGACGTCAATATGATCTGTATCACGATACATTAAAATATTCAACAGATCTAACTAAAGATAGGTAGAGCTTAAAATACAACTATTAACATCTAAGTAGACTATTAAAATTATATGATACATCATTTAAGTTGATACATCAATTTAAATGATGTATTTCCCATTCCAATTTATTCCCATTCCAATTTATTCAAACAGAATTGGTACAATGCATTTACTTAACACTAAGCACTAAAATGTATACATGATTCAAGGGGCAAGAGATCGGATAAAGTATTGCAAAAATATTGTGAAACCCAGCTATATTTTATTTTATTTGCACAGCTCTATTTAATATAATATAAGGAGTGAAGAAAGGTTTAAATTACTTTAATTACATGTTGAAGGATATATGGACTACACACATAAATACACAAGCACAATGCACCTATACACTCATGCAAATATGCATGCAAGGACACACACACTCAAACAGACTCACACAATGTCTGCCTGTCACCAATGAAGCAAAGCCCTTAGACAGCAGGCCTGTGGGGGATATCAGCCAAATATGCAGTAGGATTTTTTTTTTCCTTTTTCTAATGTGCTGTCTAAACATCGGAAACCTCTCCTATTCAGATTCATGAGTCGATCATTGCTGTGTGTAGAGGCTGAAGTGTGAGTGCTTTCAAGAGAGAGACAGTAATGGAGACAGAAGTGGGGCGGTAGGTAGCGTGAGTGAGAGACACACACAGAGAGAAGGGGGAGAGAGAGAGAGAGGGAGAGAGAAAAACCAGGAGAAAGAAGCTCCCCAAGGACATTCCCAAGTTTCTGGTATGCAAATGATGAGCGGATTTGGTGGTGTGAATGTGGGAAGGAGAGAGAGAGAGAGAGAGAGAGAGAGAGAGAGAGAGAGAGAGAGAGAGAGCAAGGCAGTGTTTCTATTTTGATGCATGCAGGAGACATATGACAGCTCCTCTCAAGGAGGAATCTTCCATATGGCTATCCTGCTACAGTACTCAACCACAATGCCTGGATTGGGACCTCATTAAACACAAAACACTCACATATACACACAAGCCCACACAGGCATAAGAAACACACACTAGAGCAGGCCATTGAAACGATCTCCGTATTTCTGACAATAAAAGCGCTTTGTCAACGGCAATAGTTTTTGAATTTACTCTTAATTAAATCATTATCAGCATAACAAACACCAACAGACAATCGAGCAACAGGAATAACCTGGGGTGTAGAGAAACTTGGACCACTAACAGCCAATAAAACGGGAAAAAGATAAGTATGCACAACAACGCAGCATGTTTTTTTAATTATCGGAGAACATCATACAAAGTGGTGATGACTGGACCTACATTAGCAAAAAATTAGGCGATGGGAGACAGAAATCTATATAACCACAACCACAAAAGAAGAAAAGCGTCAGATAACTTCTGTCATGTGGAAATGGTTTGGTCATCTCAAACCACAGACCGACACTCAGTGCTAAATATGTCAATATGACAGAAAACACAGCCAACCTTTTTCCATCTTGTCAAAAGGAGCATAGAGAAAGTTTGACTTTATGGCATCATGCTTGTCTCAGTCATCCACTGAACCTTGAACACAAGCCAATCTGTTTGCAGTCCTTCGCCAGCAATGCTGGAGCTCGACCTAAGCATCAAACAATTCTGTCCAATAGCTTAAGAAATACAGAAAACAAATGGATAGTTCATTTGTCTTCAGTTTTTATACCTCAACAAACAGGAGGAATGTTTGAAACTGAGGGAAACAGATGACAGGAGTCACACCGCAGCAGCTAATGTCCTTTTCTTTTACTTAAAAGCCTTTTTTGTTAACTGAAGGGAGCCTGAGTTACGAGTTGGCTCATAGTGCCTCAACAAGGCAATATGAGCAACACAGGGCCATGCTGGTACTGTTGGAAGTTTACATATTTTAACCAGCTCTTAATAATAAATAATAAATCATCTGAACTTTCTGGTTTCTTCAGGGTTTAGCCCTAAGTGGAATAATTTTGAATGTACTTTTATCAAATAGTATATTGTTGTAATCATTATCAATGTATACATCAATATGAAAAAAATATATATCATGATAATATTTTTGGCCATACAGCCCAACATTAAGACACACGGTCATACCCATCACTACGCTGGCACATGCGGACACACAGGTGCACAAGCAAACACAAACACTTCCATATAAATGAACACATGAAGACACACACTCTACACACACACAAAGGTGCACACAGGTACTCCCCTTGCATTCCCACAGAGCTCAGTATCAGTCTAACAGTCTTTTAGAAAAGCTCAGTCCAAGTCAGGAGGCCCTTTCACACGTGGACTAAGTAACACTGCCGGATTAACTTTTCCGGCAAGGGTAGCAGGTCTGGATTTTTCACACAACCACAAATTCTCCCCTTCCCTTCCCCCTGAACACACTAGCAGGCTTGAAAATAGGCTTTGTGACAGGAGTAAATTATTTTTTATTAATGTTTTTCTCAGGCAATAGATTTCTGAGGTAGATTTGCTAATTCTCTGGAATTAATGGCTGCAGACAACCTTCCACAAAGAGGGCTATTTATTTTGTTATATGGAAATCTTTAACTATACCTGACAGATGTTGACAAATTTCTAATATAACCAGATGCTGTGGATGTCTTGTTTTGCTATCAGGGCAGATTTAGAACATTTGCACCAAATAATCCACATGCTAAACGCTCATGTTGCACATTTTTGATCTGTTAAAGTAATGACTTACTTCCCACACATGTCAATAGGGAACTTTAATGGAAATGTGACTTGGTCTTACGCATCGCCTTGCCAGAGCAGATTTTCTGGAAATTTGACTCCGGCGCTCATTCACACATGACACCTCAAAGGGAAAGTTCCATAAAATGTGCAGAAAAGGCTGCATGTGTGAAAAAGGGGCTTGTCTCCTTTTCAGCTGCTGAGATATGCCAGCAGAAACCCAGGCTGCCTGCCGGTGCCAAAGCCTGGGCCAGACAGACAGAAAGCAGCGCTGGCATGGCACCAGCCAGCCAAACCTGGCAACACGCAGGCCTTCTGGAAGGAAAAGAGTAAAGTCTGGGTGACAGAAATTCCGAAAAAAAATGGCATAAGACCGGATAAGGAGCGTGCAGGATTCTTGCACAAAGCAGGAACGGGGCTTTTACTCAAGCTAAAAACTGATGAGTGCATAAGCAGTGACACAGGCCAGCTTGGTATACCATTGGCACAACATTAAATCTCTCAGCTCGGCAGCCAGCGACGGTGCCAGCCAGGATGGGTACGCACACAAACACGCAGACAGACAATAGGATTTCTTTTGGACAGCAGGCAGTCGCTCCCTGAAGTAGTTTTTGTCTGTACTGAGACAGAAGGAAGGCTGACAGAGCTGCTGAAAAGGAGAAATACATCGACTCTGCTGATATTTGATTCGATGCCAACTGAGAAGCTGCACACACTGCAAACAATTAAAATGTTTCAAGTGGTACTTCTCCAGTTCCTTGTGTTTTTAATTTGGTGACATCTCCAGAGCTAAGCCCGATTCTCGCTGTGCTCTTTCTGCACTGCATTTCCCAGAGTTCACTTGTCAATCAATCAGCGCGTGCAGCATTGTGAGGTCTTTTTCCTTGGATTTCCTGTTGATGTGAGTTTGGTGCTCTTTCTTTGTCAATTAAGACATGTTGGCTATTGCTGCCCATGTTCAACTACGCTGCCCATCTCTTTTTTACTCTGACCAAACAAGAATTTTTTTCTGACAACGACCTACCAAACAGAAGATGTAAAAGCTTTCATGAGCTGGCTGAAACACTATTATGTATAGCAATCAGAGATGGAAGGTAATAAAACTAGTATTTGTTTATGTATAAATGTCACCCCCTATTACTTTAAACCAATAAAATCATACATATAAACATTCACAGCTTCCAAACACATCTATGACTCATGCTTAGCTGTTAGCTCTGCGATAAATAACCGTAATGTCTTCAATCAGGTGAAGTAAATAGGCTATTAACAAAACGAGATGCATGGTGCAGGTGGCAGTGCACCCCTGTTCCAGAACGGGACAGTGAACATGAACAGCTAGGTAAAGAATAAGAAGTGAGACACCCACTGCTGATTGCAACAGGGAGTTGACTATATGAACCAAAGGGTTAACCAAAACAAAGACCGGAAGATGCTATCTCCCTATATTTCCCGGAACAACCCAATTTTTTTTTTCTTTTTTTGAAACATAGCACTGAAATCAAACCAGTGATTCCACTCAGCAGACAGAGAGAAGATGCAAGAGAGAGAGAAAAATCAGCATCCAAGAAGGGAAACTGGCAAGACCCCGGTTTCTTTAAGTAGAGGCCAGGGCCCAAAATGGGTTACGGGCTGATTTGAAGAGGGTCCCTATGCAACAAGAGCAATATGTTTTTATGAGCCTGGGACCCAAGCGAGGAATTATCATTTGGGTACTGGGCTGAATATGTTTAAGAACCTCAATGCTCCACTATCATAGTATCACCTAAATGAGCTCTATTCTTTATTAAACCGGGGTATGATTGACTTCCCAGCAGGGAAGAAATGTCCACTGTAAGACTGAGTGCCAAGATGCTACAGTCTTGAGTGAAAAAACGCCTCGTGGAGAAGGTTAGGAGACGAAGTGCTGACACATCTGCACATGACTGCCTTCTGCGTCAAAATTGAATTATTTCAAAAAAATAGATGCCCTTTGAAATGAACTAACTAAGCATGAGAGCAGTTTTTTGTTTTTGTTTTTGAAAGGGGACGCCTTCGTCATTACAGCCGGGGCAAATGAGCTCTTTACTGTGCTGGGGTAATGTTGACATGCCAGCGGGAGGAAATGTCCAGCACAATGTTCAACACCGAGTCCTGTTTGGCTCTCTTAATGCCCGTCTTCCATTACTGGTGAGTCAGTCCAGATCAAATGAGCCAGTCGTTTGGCAGACACAGAAGTGAGCTCAAAGACACTGATAGCTAAACACAGCTGCAGCCGCTCCGTGTACGCGGCCGCATGTGTGTGTCTGTGTTTATGTGGGACGGGGCTACGTGCATGTGTGTGTAAGTGTGAGGCAGATACGACGTGTCAAATGCATTAGCGCGTGTTGGGGAGTTTGACAGTTTACGTGTGTCTGTGCATTTCTGTCTCTCCGTCTCGCTGTTTTTCATCTCTTCCTCGCCTCCTAACTAGCAAGCCACATTTTCCCCTCTGTGAGATTTAAAAAAAAAAACACAAAAACGTCACATTTCCTTTCATCTTGCAGGCAACCTTGAGCTAGAGAGGCAGGCAGAGAGGGGTCAAAGTTCAGCACATCACACAAGGTCACTTCCTGACTCATCTTCAGAGGCAGTGACCTGAGAAAAGACAAAAGGCACTGTACAGGGTTCCACCTACCACCACCCATGAACACAATTACGGCGAAAAATAAGACCAGGAAGGATAGAAGAGGAAGAGATGAAGGGGTGAGGAGGGGGAAAAAAGGAGAGAACAGGTATTTCTGTCAGATAGAGTCTAGTCAGATTCCTGGCAGATGAGAAGAGCCACAGGCACGAAGGAGCAGCAAGAGAGAGAGGGAGGGGGGTGTTAACGATCTGTCTTATTTTCCATCTTTCCCTCATTTACGTACCTTCTCTTAAAGCCACAGAAGGGGAGATAATCTCTATGTGCCCAACCGGCTAAATTACACGGTATAAGTTTGTAAGCACGTGTCACTGTCTTTCAGCACTCAGATGTGTTATTACTGAGCTGAAGGACAGTTCAGACCATATTAATTTACATTCAGGAGACTGCCCAGATCCCACTATAGCCATGAGGGAAAGAGATGAAAAGCAACCAAAATGTACTATATCTGATCAAGAGGATCAAAAGGCAGAAACATGTACAGACTGTGGTTCAGAGCTGAAGTGATAAAAAAAAAAAGATTCATTGATGTAAATGAGCCTGTAAAAGGAAAGCTTTAAATAAAGGTCAAACATTTAATCGATTCCAAAGAGCAGCTTATTAAGGTCTTCAATTTCATTGTTCCAGAGCTCTTCATTCTCATAGATGCTGATTTAGCCTAAGGCCATAGGAATTATAGTATATGCAAATTCCCAAGTTGAGTGGTATTCCCCTTATTATACAAACAGATCATCAACTTCAATGGCTGTTACCAAGACAGCAGGGCTGTAGTGACAGTTGAAGATGTGGGTATAACATATTTCAATTGCTTTTTGGCGGATAGTGAGGTATAAATTGGCAGGAAAAGGGGTGTGTATACCTGTGTATACTCTCTACTACACCACTGCAAGAGGACCAGTTGGATTCCTCCAAAACTTTCTTTTTTTGCAAGAACCCACGGAAAAGCCAAATGAACAGTCCCTGTCCCCAAATATACCTATTTGTCCCCCAAAATACCAATATTTATGCTATTTCATCACCATTTTTGAGTTTGGCTTTACCAATTTTCGGACTTGGACAAACAGCACCATCACAAAAACACGCTTCATTCCCCAAGGTCAGAATTCAAATCAATCAATCTTTCAAGCACCACCATCTGTGAACATTCATGCTGGCTGCTTGTTTTCATTTCAACTGGAAATACTCAACTTAGATATGCCAAAAGCATGGCCAACCCTGAGCAGCGCAACCACAATTTTATTGTTAACTTCCTTCAAAAAGACAAATAACACTTACAGACAACAGACAGCCTGGAAGCAGCCCAGTGCAGCCGTGGTGCTGAAATGTTGCTCAGTGAGCAGCTCCACTACGTCAGCTAAGGGTTAAACATCTTGGCCAAGGGACTACTGATGTACATATTAATAGTCGGAACAGTGACACTCATTGACTTGACAGCAAAACTCGCCACGCCTGTCCAGGCGGCTGTAGATCGGTGACATTTTAGATCACAATCTCGCCTCTCTAAAACCAGAGCTGCTAATGC
This sequence comes from Holocentrus rufus, assembly GCA_900302615.1. Lineage (NCBI taxonomy): Eukaryota > Metazoa > Chordata > Actinopteri > Holocentriformes > Holocentridae > Holocentrus > Holocentrus rufus. The sequence goes on from OMLF01033150.1 coordinate 19,177, forward strand.
CACTCTTGGCTGTGTTGCATGTGGCTTTTGTGAATCATGGGTTTGTTTTTATCATGTTTCATGGAATTTGTAGCTTTCATTAATCAGTTTTACCCTGATTAATGAAACCACAAGAACTAATCATTGACATACATTTTTCCTCAGTCATTGCCCTTACACAAACAGAAAACATCATACTCTTCATTCCCTGCAATTTTGCAGTGAAAAACCAACTTCAGATGATGTGCATTTGGTAAAAATCAAGCCATCATTATTATTGTGTTTCAACATTACATTCCAAAACTGCAGGTTCCATGAAGCTGTTTTCAGTTTCCAAAAAAGTTTATTTTCTGGGGATACAAGGTTTTCATCCAGCAGCAGTCTTCCCCATGTTTATGAATGGCTGTGAGTAGAGGAGTTAGACTAACTGAGCTGACCTCCATAACCCCGTGACCCCAGAGTGTGAGAGGGGGCGTGTCCTAATGAAGAGGAGTCATTTAATCCCTCACCGTCAAAGGAGCGCAAACTTCTGCGACAGCGGCTATACTGTGGGTGTGTGGGTGTGGGTGTGTGTGTGTGTGTGTGTGAGAAGAGAATCTACAAAGTAAGAGCTTGCCATTTTCTTGGCCACTGCCTCTTTATCTCTTCCGCTCTTCTTTCATTCCCACCCCCTGCACCCATCTCAACATTTCCCTGTGCCTTGGGGATCAGGCCCAAAGCCAACTGCAGCATATACACACAGTCAGACCCTCACCCGAAATAAATGCAGCTATCCAAATTTAAAAGAAAAAATTGCAAACCGTGCCTGAAAGCCATGCCTAGAAATTCTAGACAACTTTGGAAACAGCGCTTATCAACAACTGAGAAGTTTGGGTTTGCTGTGAGTTTATGTATGCAAGACAGAGCCTAGCAGAGACGGATAAACAGAGAGCGAAAAAAGAGAGAGTGAGAGAAAAGAGGAATGAAAAACAGTCTGATCTTTTGCTCCACAGTAGGAGCTCCAACTCTCTCCTCATTGGGAATGCAAAGCCTCCTCTACAGGAGTGTGTGTGAGTGTGTGTGTGTGTGCACACTGAGGGGGATGGGGATACTTGCAAGGCCTAACAAACGCATGGTGTCTGGGGGAGGGAACTGGTCTCCCTGCTCTCCTTACCTTCCCCAAAGGGTTTTTCGCTCACCCCACCCCCACTCAGTGCCCCGTCCCTTCACCCCCACTTTCCCCTGTCCCTCTCTCTCTTTCAGGAGAGTTCATTTTGAGTTTTGTCCATTGTGGAGAGTGAAGGGACTGGCTTGCT
>OMLF01033150.1:20470-34766 GCA_900302615.1 Holocentrus rufus
CTTGCTAAGGGGTGGCCAGGGGTCCCTTGGCCCACACTACCAGGTCAACCCTGTTGGAGCTAACTAAGTAACACTGGCAGGAATCTGGAAAAAAAACACACACAAAGCCTGGATCACCAATAAAGATCCTTTTCTCTCGCGCCCTCATTGTGTGTGTTTCTTAACGGCTTGCATGTGTGTGTGTGTGTGTGTGTCTATGTGTGGAGAAAGACAGGGGAGAGTGGGTGAGAGAGGGATAGTGAATGGGAGCAAAAAGAGAGAGCCAGAGGGAGCGAGAGGTAATGAAGAGAGAGGGAACGAGTGAACGAGTGAGAATGAGCTGATTAAATACAGCCAGTTAATTAGTCCCGCTTTTTAATAAGCAGAATATTCCAGGAAAGAGTTAGCTACTCTCACTGAAAACCAGGAGGGCCTGGCTCAGCTCGGCGCATAGATGCACAGAAAATAATGAAGGGGAAGCAAGTGGACAGGAATTTCAATGGAAATAAATGGGAACTGTGCCCAAAAAACTCAAAACTCTGGAAAACACAGACTGCATCCCTGAATAAAGTGTCTATTAGTCACCAGCTAAACCTATTTGTACCAAACTACAAAGCAAATTACATGACTTAAGCTACCGGATGCCATACACAAACACACAGGGCACACACATGTTGAAAGTGGTAACCTGATGCTTGGCTAGAGATTAATATCTCAGCTAAAACTGATAAAGAAAGGAAGCTTGCAACTTGAGAACGTGTTATTTTCACTAATCTAACCATGTTTAACTATAACATGCTTCGACAGCAGCAGAGGAAATGTTCTCTGTGCAGATTCTTAACTCGAGCTTGGCATTTCAGGAGCAGGTCAGTACAAGATACAAGCAGTCAGAGCTAAAAAGCAAAGGCAGAGGCTGCAGTAGAAAACACTGAAAAACCAATTTCGGTCAAGGCCAAACAAAAAGAGGCCTTCCTGAGCAGAGAAATGTGGGAAACGCATCAAAAAATGGTCAGATAAATGATCTGGCCGAGACGGTACCGACTGATTTAAACCTCTACAGCTGGTGCAGAGGGAGAAGAACATCAGTTTCATGCTCAGGCCTCACCACGGTCCTGCAGGAGCCAGGAGCCAGTGCACTAGGCTGTATTTACACTGGCAAAAAAAAAAAAAAAAGAAAAAGAAAAAGAAAAAAAAAATTAAAGGGATGCGATCGAAATGAATAGGAGTTACAACTCCAAAAATGCTGGAAAACTGAATCCCTGATAATGTTTTTTTTTCCCCATATCTTCCTTCCAGCAGACCTCTAGCTCAAAAGCTTTGAATCTAGCCTGGGTAGACTAACTCTCTACGTTGTGGGCTAGGGGTAGATTCAAAAGCAGATTCTGCCCAACTCCAAACGGTGTGCCTTTTTAACTGTTTCTTAGAGGACAAATGAAAAAGAAGGATGCGCAAAGGACAAAAAAAATAAATCTCCGAAAATGAGTGGGAGGCCGAGTCCAGAAAACCAGATATTTTGAGAGAGGCTAAAGAAGATAAAAAAGTACATCTGTGGAAATAAGTCACATTTTTTTCCTATTGTAAACAGGCTTTTAGCCTGGTTGCCCATCTGGAATTACTTTCTGAATCATACAAGTCCAAAGTGTAATTTCTGTTTTTTACTCGCAATATAAGGCTTAAAGGATAAGATATGGTAAGAAGAGAATACGGTGACCCTTGCAGGGAAACTGGGACCTTGAAGCAGCAACGAATAGGATATAGATGACAGAGGAGAAAAAAAACAGAACACCCTGATGAAAATACTGAACAGTTCTTATCAATGTCCTTATGTGACTGTCAATTTGGAAATGAGGTTGCTGCTCTGATATCCAGAAGTTAGAAGATTTCTATCTGACAGCAGCAATGGCCTCATCCAACTAGCCTGGGGATTTAGGGGTATGTGTGTGTGTGTTTGTGTGTGTGTGTGTGTGTGTGTTGGGGGTTGGAAACACGCTGGGGTGTGAGGGGGGATGGATGCAAGGGGTGCCTGAGCCTCTCGGTGCCTGGAGCCAGGCCAAAACATACAGGCCGCCCCACATCTAATGAAAATGTGGCCCTCCATTCTGCTCTCTCCTGCTTTGTGACTGGGAGATAGAGGTAACATAGTCTGCCGAGCTGGGCTGTTTCCCTGGGTTTTGGACAGGCCAGGAATTTTAAAGATTGATATGAAAGCCATTCCCAGTCCAAGAACACTGCAGATGGAGCTATGGGACTGTGCAGCTGTTGGAGCAAAACCTTGTGTCTCCAAAAAGATAAACATTTAGAAATATATATATTTCCCTATGTAATGTGTAATGTTGAAATCATGGCAAGAGCAGCATAGAAAGCAGGTCATGTCTGACTGAAACTTTCACATCACATCAATGACCATGCTCACTTTCAATTCTGGTAAAATACAAAAACATAAGAGCAAAATTGCAGAACTTGGAGTTATAAAGTATTCATGCACCAGCAGCAACTTGGGAGCAAGAATCCAATAATCGTGTGAGAAACCATGGGAGTGTAAAAGAACCCCTCTGCAATAACAGTCTGGAAAGAAGCAACATTTAAAATGGAAAAAGAACAGAGACAGAGATATTTCAGCGTAACCACAGAGGGCTCATAAACCACTGGGGCACATCAAGATTTATGGTTGAACTGAAAAAAAAGAAAGAAAAAAAAAAGAAGAGTTCTGCAATCTCAGTGACATGCACAACACTGACTAATGCAAAGCACTTGTAGCTCTGATAACACAAACATACCATACAGTTCCTGAAAAAAATCAAGGAGGCAGAGAGAGAGAAAAAGATAATGAACAAGAGGAGAACCAATGCAACCTTCAAGAACTAACTGACATTCTAGGACCTGAGCATAGCTTGAGAAGCGCGTGTCTGAGTGTGAGATAGAGAGAGAAAGAGAAAGAGAAAGAGAGAGAGAGAGAGAGAGAGAGAGAGAGAGAGAGTGAGAGTGGTGGTATCGGTCGAAGTTCAGCCTTCTTATGGGACAAAAGCAGCAGCAGTATTTTGTGGTGTCTAAGAAATATGAGGCAAGGGATGGGGTGGGGTTGGGGGGTGGTGCAAGAGGAGGGAGATATATGTATCCCATTCATTACTCGGTCACCCATCCTCCACCAACAATGGTATTTTACCATATATACTGTGTTTTGCAGGAGTGTATAACTGACAAGGAACAGTAGGTTACATATGTAACTCAGGTGCCCTGAAGACAGTGTGTAACAAAAGGAGGCCCCTTTGTAGCCCTTAACAGGCACTCTGAAGTACAGGAATGTGCTAAGAGATATATTTGACACATAAGTGTTCATTTGCCCTTTGGTTGGGCTTCACTGTAAATAAAAGGCTTTGGGGTCTCTGTGGGTAGCCTCGCAAGGCCTTATTTTGGTTTGGTTCCAGTTGTTCATTTCACAAAACTCAGTCTGGGCACTGTTGGGTTCAAACCATTTGGAGCAGGGCAGGTAGTAACAGGCATTTACAAAATTACATGGCAGGTGATTGGAGCAACCCTCCGTCTATCATTACCTAACTGTTCAATCAGACAAACAAACCATATGACGTAGCATGAGAGCGCCATAGCTTAACATTTTGCTAGCTTGTTAGTATGAGGGTACATCATTCTAGCCATTGTTGTAGGGAATTTCTGGTCCTAAAAGGCACTTTGCTGCATAAGTTCAAGAGCAGCCATTGTCTCTGTTTCTGAACTCAGTGAACTGACACTTTTGGCTGTTGTCACCATCTAAACCATGCCCATAAGTCCTCAAAGGATGCTGATTGGTCTAGCTGCTACAGGTAGCTACTAATGCGCTCTGGCTGGAGCATGCCTAGATGATTTTGTGAGCCAAACAAAAGTGATCTTGCAGAATCAGCTGTCTGTGTGAGGTTATTCTGAGGATGTACTGCCATATTCTGCCATATTCTTGCATGAGTTCATAGAAGTTGAGTGACATATATAATTTACCATTCAAACATTCGACCAACTACTACAAGCCCTGCACCAAGCATCCTAGCATGCCATGCTCAAGTAACAGCAGGTCACTCTACATAAATTTCACATAGCATTAATGTTGGAGAAAACATGTGGACTACAATCAGAAGAAAGTGATGCTACACTTCAGGGTGAGCACAGCAGACACACAAAAAAAGACAGAGACAGGGAAAAGAATTAATGACCGAAAGATACAGAGAGAGAGCAGTTTCACGTGTAGCAGTGGGCCTGTCAGGCTCACAGTAACCTTGGCTGTTTGAGCACACAGCCATGGAGGCAATGCACTGTGAGGCAAGGAGGCTTTGAAGCTGCACTGCAGAGAACCTAGAAGGAATTCTGATGTCCTACTGCATATCCACAAGCCCTCCTACTCTCTGAGGGAAAGGGAATAAGAAAAACAGCAGAAGTAGCTGTGAGACCGACAGAAAAGAGAGAAAAAATAAGAGAAAAGGGGATAACAAGGCAAAATGAAGGCAGGCGAATACAGAAGCAGAGGAGAAGAACAGTGTCAGAGAAAGAAAATAATGAAGAGGGAGCAGGAGTCAGACAGACAGACATGTAGAAAAGGCCTAACCAAACATGTCGAGTCCCAGTGAAACAACATAGCTCAGGGAGAGGGGCTCTCTGATAGTCTCTTAACTAGTGTTGGCCTTGGACCAAACCTAATCCAGAAAATCAGAGCCTAATGATAGGGCAAGGACTCCCTCAATTTTCTCTTTTCCTGTACAGTTCCCCCAACCCCCCAAAATTACTATCAATATTCAATTACGGGGCCTGGGATACTGGACAAGCCAACCTCAAAAACAAACCGCAGCTCCCTGCTCTCTCCTTCATCTAGTTACAGGAACCACTTCTCAAACAACGAAGCAAAGGATTGAGCTCCCTTTAGAAATAATCAGCCAACAGGGGGCAAATATGCTCTCAGTAAAACCAATTGGGCCACAGTGACCTTGACTTTTCACGCAGCGATAAGTGATCTCTTCTGGCTTCACTCTCAGTAATAGTTCTCACACGCCTATTAGCGACCCACGACAACACTCAAGTTTTCTCCAGGTTTCCATGAGTGAACTGTGTTCCTAAAGCTATGGATAGAACCAAACCTGAGTCATGGGCTGACCTCGAGTAGGTTCCCACACAACCCCAGAAATGTGCTGTAGTGATATAAGGTACTACAAAAAAGATTCAATTTCATCCAAGCCTTCCAAGGATTTAAGAACCCACAGTCCAAAACATTTTCCTTCAAGACATAAAAAAATGCTCATTACTTGAATCTCATATCATACATGATATCTCATTAAGCATCCACCAAGGTTTGAATGCCAAAACATTTTTACATAAATCATGTACTACCCAAAAATGCTTCTCAAAGAGGCATGTTAAATTCATGAATACGCATATCATTTGAGAAAATGTAAGAACTTAAAGCCAGCCAGTAACAAATCAAAGACATGACAAATAACGTTATGAGCAACGGCAAGTGCTGTTTTGAATAAAAAATACATTACACACCATGTATATGTAAATTATATAAAGGCAGAATGGAAATACAATTCAAATCGCTGCATATTTAGGACAATTACATTTGACGTAGCCTAAATATTAATTAACGGAGGACAACAGCTTGCATTACCATAAAAGGATGCAAATTTTTTTAACTTACCTCTACCTGCTTGGTCATCACATCAACATTACTATGGCTGTTTATCAAAAATCTCAGAGTAAATATTTTGTGAAAGCACCAGTGGTCATCCCTACGATAACGTCATAATATCAATATCGAGGTATTCGCTCATAAATATCGTGATATTTGCTTTTGCCCAGCCCTACTTAAAATCCTAGTTAACCAACAGCCATACAATCAACAAAATGGTCAAATGAAAGGGAAAACAAATGAGCAAGATCGTGCAGAACAAATGGATGGAGGAATATAAATGAACGAAGCCAGCCGCCATGCTAATGTGATGTGCTAATGTACACATTTCCAGGGAACAACTCCTACAACATGCATCCACCCTCATAAAAAAAAAAAATAATAATAACCTCATGAAAAAAAGCTTCAAACACTGATACATCAAATTAAATAGAGTATCAGCTGTAAACTCACATTTCCCTAGACAATTGAGTAACTTAATGACAGATTGTACGAGTTTGAAGTGTAACTCAGAAGCACTGACAGAGCAAGCCTCAAATTACAGATCTGCCAGAGAATGAGGGGTGGGGTTGAGAGGGATAGAGTTACATTTCAAATGGAGATGCTGGGATGCTCACTTGATAACAAAACCTCCAGATCTTGTCAGGAGTCGCATCACAAGAGCACTTTCCATGTTGACATGTTCTGTCGCCAAAAAGCAAAACACAAAAAAATTGCAGGGAGAGATAATGAATGCCAGCTGTGTGTCCAGAAAATGAGAAGTTGAACCAATCAAGCTGTGATGTAGGGATAAAACTCACTCCGGCAACGTCGCAGAGTGGAAAATCACTGCCTCTCATACGAGGAGAAAGAGAAAAAGCAAAAGCGAGGGAGATAAAGCGAGAGAGGGCTAGATCCAGCTCCATTTACACACCTGCAGACTGAGGGTCAGGCCACATCTGAGCACCAGTACAGGTGTCAACACAGCCAGCATGGCTCACAGATTCCTGCAGTTGTTTTCACGGGCAAATGAAGACTGTTTTTACTGGATGCACATCTCTTGGATTTGTGGGAAACCAGTTTGACCAACCCGCACAGTGTATTTCTTCAGTCAAAATCAAATAAGTCAGATTTTCACAGCTTGTAAAACAACATGACGGGCAACTTCGAAAATGGTGTTCTTTCCCAAAATAGATGGAAATGATGCTGAATGCATATTTGTCATAAAAGCTCTGGCAGGGCTACATAAAATCTGAAACCCCATGTCAAGAAAGGCAAAGGAACAAGGCAAGAACATTTATTTTTAATTAATTAGATTTCGCCATGATTTTAGTCTGATATGAGATAAAGACAGAGATACAGAAGGACTTGAAGCAGACAGAAAGGTCAGACAATGACAGAAAAAAGGAGGAAATTATTATTTTATAATATGTATGTTAATGAGAACAGAGAATAAGAAAAGACGGAGAGAAAAAAAAAAGACAGACCAGATCAAAACAGTAGAGCGAATGAGAATGATGGAGAGAACAGGACTGAGAGGGGGAGAGAGAGAGCAAGAGAGAGCTGCAGCTCAGGGAGGGATGACCGGTGACAAAGGCAGATCCAGGGGATCAGAGGCAGCCCTCAAAGCCGACTCCCAGAGCTGGGATGAAGGAAGCTCAGTGTGGAAGCAGAGAAGATGAAACACCATTTGGGGCCCGGGCCCCCCTGCCGCCTCGCCTCTGTGTTCAGGCCTGTGAGCTCCTGCCTCTGAAGTGCTAAACACCCCCTTGCACCGGCACTGCACCCGCCCTGCGCTGCCTGCCATTTGGTGACTCAATGCGGCTCTGTATGGACATGGCACAGTCGCCTTACCGTTGTAAAATTAGCGTCAATTCAAAATACAGAGATGTGATCGCGATGACACAAAATGAGGAAATGGCAAAAGAGAATTTTCCACTCAAAAAGGTACACGTGCTATGTTTCCAACAAGGCTGAAAAAAGACACTAAACCATCTTATCTCTCAACTCTCACAAATCATGTTGTTTTCCAGTCACTTGTGTATAAAACATTGATGGTGGAAATAAGAATTAGTCCACATGATGTGAGGTTAAAATCTGATTTCTACATTCACTCACACTCCTCTTTCTAGGAAAATCTAAGTACAAGGGATTTAATTTGTGTCCAGAAGCTAAATGAGTTGTGTTTTTTTCCAAAGGCAAGCATCTGAATAGGAAAAGCACCGGCCTTGAGGCTGCAATCAACTCACACAATTGCATTTTTTTCTGTAATTTGAGCTGGGGTGTTTAGGTGTCTGAAACACTAAAATAACATTATGAAGTTCAAAGAAACAGCCATCACCCATCCCTCTCTAGACACTGGGATCTAATGAAGGGTAAAACCACCTAAACTCAGTCTAATCACCTTTTTATTTGGCTGGTGAGTTTACACTGCTTTAAGGCAGACATAAATCACTGTGACCTAAATTCACAGCACATATACACCCAAACTTATGCAAGTTAAGAGGGTTGGGCAAATTGTTTTATCCTCCTTTCTATTTTTAAGAGAAAACTGTTGATTTCTTAACGCTAATCTTCCTTGCTTTATGATAATCACCGAAGTGATTGCCCGCCTATCTTCTTATTCATTCCTAGATTAACGTATAGACAGGCAGACACAGTGTCAGTAGACGTTATTGAAATAAGACTGAATTCTGTAGCATATGTCCTTAACGAGATCATCAGGGAATAATAAATGCTGCGAGCCTGAACTGAAACATTTCGTCACCAAAACAGCACCACTGCTCCAGCATGTTGATGCCCCAGATAAATGTGTTCCAACTTCAAAGCGCCTTGTAGTGTTGTTGCACTGCAACACTGTCAATATCCGCAATCACTCTGAGCGAGGCAACACTGGCAACCAAAAAGCGCATTGTTTGGCAACACTGTGTGTCAACAAAGTTGCCCTATGTGATTTCTAAACACTGTTGACGTGTATTTTGAGCATCACTCTTGTTTGTGGCAACTCGGACCTTTAAATCCGCAGCTCTACAGGACAAAAACTGCATTAAACTGGCATCCTGGTGTCTGAGAACAAATAAATAACATCTGCAACCAGAATAAAGAACATTTCTCCTCCGCCTTTACCTGCATAGTAAAGACCCCCAGCTCCTGCGAGGACAGCTTTTTCATTTGCTCGGCCAAAACTTGCGCTTCTTCCAGGATGGAAAACTCAGTGTCAGCCCCGCAATATCCACAAGAAAGAGCCGAACAGATTAAAACGAAGCTCCACAAAAACGACGACAAGTCCCGGTGAAACCCGCGGTGCTTATTCCGGAAAAGAGAGCGCGTGTTCGGCGTTACAACCAGGGATTTCTCCCCTGCCCGCCTCGCCATGATGGCTATGTGTGTACAGGCTGGAGAAACAGGGAGTCTGAACTGGTGGCGGAAAAAAAAACTTCAAGGGAAACTACTTTTGCAACTTTGCAGCCTACAATGTGTGTGCCCGTGCTTCCATGTACAAGTTTCCTCGACTTCCAGCGGCGCAAATCAATGCATCTCCTTGAAATCCCGTAAAAGACGAGGGCAGATCCATGCGTAAAAGAAGCAGTGGGTTTCTTTTTAGACTATCGGTGTTGCGTCCTCGGCCAGTCGCTCCAACTCCTGGGTAAGTCTAGCAAAGTGTGTGTGAGCCGGAGATTCACCACAATGGGGGTGAAAGTGGGAGGCGTGGAAACGGAGACGTACGGAGTCTGGATCAATGGATCAGGCTTACGTGATGCCTTCAAATGTTGACAGGAAAAGGTATAAACAAGTAAAGCAGACATGAACGACACAATAAAGTGATATAGGACAGGAAAAGTGAGAAGTTTCTATAATACTCAAGATTGCGTGATATGCTCTCAATGGACGTCGAGGCAATTGTGTTTTCATTGGGCTAAATTATGATTTAAGTGATGCACTTTATAGTTATATGTCATTAAAGTAAAACAAACCTATTCTATGCAGCAATTACTAGTGTTCTAGATTTTTTTTTTACTTTCATGTCTCTGCTTATCATTGTTATGTACAGTAACTTTAGGCTAGTAAATTCATTAATAATTATATTCTTAACGACCATTTCTCTTTATTCTGCCATAATAGCACAAAGTAGTGTTAGAAGTTTGATTTCAAAAGTAAAACAACATCTATAATAAAGGTGCGTCTGGTACACAGTCAATTTATTTATTTATTTATTTATTTCTAAAAGCACACTGAATGCATCTGACTGCAAGACTGCAAGTTTGTTCTGCACTCTGAAGCAGGAGTTTACGAAGCACACGTGAAGGCAGCATCACAACACTGTTTTCACAGGCCGTACTGGGACCCAAAGGTGGGTGGGTCTCAGGAAAATTAAATGGGTCCCCAAATTATTCTGGAAAAAATTAAAGGTTATTCAAAGCTACTGGTTATGCTGCCTTGCCAAAAGCCATTCCAAGTTTCTGCAATTCATGAAAACACTAATGAAACACTTCTGATGAAAAATCACATATTCTTACAAAATGCTACTCCTTATAGACCCGAGTGAGTCTGTGGTGCTCAGTAAAGAGTTTTTGGTGACCTTAAATAATACATTAAGTGTTTGATCTGTGTCCGGGTGTAGAGCCAGCAGAGACTTTCAGCAGACTCCATTCCTAGGAGAATCCACTCCTGGTTTTTATCACAGCTGTAATTCACTTGGCAGAGCTGGGTTGAGAAAAGGCTGTATTGGAGCAATTCACAACAGCATTAGATTGCGGACTGCGAAATCAAAAGTAGGCTATGACAAACAGCTCATCTATTAAAGACGCTTTCAGTCAAGGCTGTTGATATGAGTCTTTGAAATCCAAGAGCCCTCCAACCCATCCAACAGCTGACCTCTAATCAGTGGCCATATGCCTGCTAAGTCTCTCTCTCTCTCTCTCTCTCTCTCTCTCTCTCTCTCTCTCTCTCTCTCTGTTCCAACAGTTTAAGTGCAGTATACTTCATATAAGCTACAGCTGCACCGCTGGCCTCCGTCCAGCCATCACTTGCTTCCCTTCCTGAAACCTTTTGGTGATTGTCTCAGCAAGGTTGTATTCACATCGGCACAAACCTGTAAATCTGTATTTTTTTTTTAGTTTTGTGGTTATTTGCAGTGCAGATCTGTTCCTGTGCAAATGCATGTGAGTGAGGGAAAATGCATGTATGCAGATTTCATTTTGACTATAGCTTCTCCCCAGTCCTGATCCCACAGGTCCCCATCATACAGTCATTTCAGGCTGCAAAATGCATTTCAAATTTGTGCCCCTGAATTAGTTTTAAGTTATTGTATCAGAAAAATAAAACCAATAGCACCAGCACTGTTACACATTGCCAGTAATGTAAATGTTGTTCATGGATGCTGCCGCATTGCCTGCTCCTCCTCTGTGTCCACCTGTGGATGTTGTGTTCAGTGTCATATTTTTGGTCCCTGATAAGCAGCTGGAAATAAGCTGTAGACCCATGGGCTTTTATTGGCATCCGTCTCTTGATTATTCTCATATATGGTCCTATATGTGCTTCCTTTTGGACAGTCAGCATGTATGTGTTTCTAATTTTCTCTTTCAGTCAACCAGTCAGCCATGTTTATTCATGGTCTTGATCATAGTGTGGGTAGAGCAGCCTGTCCTCCAGTTTAATTCACACTGCTGCCAGAATATGACGAATGTCTGTGTTGGCCAAAATATCAACATCTGTGAAATGAAGACACATTTTGGTGCACGATATCCTTTTATGACCTTAGGAGAGGTAAGAGGCATATTTCACAATCTCCCATGGGAAGAGAGTGGGACCAAAGCCTCATATTTGAAAAAGGCGCAACCTTGAGTGATGTATAGGGACTTTTATAAGCCTGCAGTAATTCAGACATTGCTTTCTGCAGCTCAGTATTGTTGTCATGCAGTTTTAATCCTCAACTCCTCTCACCGTCTTGAAAAGTATTTGCTGCTGACAACAAGGAGGCGTTTTGGGGAGTGAGATTGTCAGCACATTTGTAAAGGCATCTTCTTTTTTGAGACTTGAGTGAAAATATAAGAAAACTGGAATTTGGCATCTATTTCTTGACAAATTGTAGCATCGTAACATTATCATGTGCATATCTCTTACTCCGGTAATAACTAAGGGTGATCTGAATGTAGTAAAATAATTAAAATTCTGATTGATTGGGAACTTTGATGAATTCAGTGTCGTCATTTTTTATAACTTACTGGGTATGTGAATCATTTCAACATAAAATTCATTCTGTGGATGCTGCAGTGCTAGTATAGCCTGAAGAATCACTTAGAATCACTCACTATTTGTATGAACTTTTAAAAAAAGAAAAAAAACATTCAAAACACATAAATAGCAACTTCACACAGTAGCCCATTCACTGTTTCTGATGCAATCCTTATGTCAGCTTTCATTTGGTATTTATATAATATGAAGGTCATTTTAGACATTGCAGTGGAACAGTAAGACAATTTATGAAAAATTTCTCCATAAAAGTCTGGCTGATGACTGTTTTAAAAGATGTATACCATGGATATGAATGACAATGTGTTCTATTAAGCTGTCTCCTCCAATCTCAGTTTAAACGGACCACTCTGCTTGTGAAGCGCGAGTGTGATTGAAGTGTGTGAACACACAGCTTTGCAGAACAGAGGTCCGCAGTGAACAAGAGTCCCTGACTGGGCTTGCGTGGCTCCTGAATGGGACGTCTGTCTGTGTCCTTGGCTGCAGACTCCATCAGATGTTTGCATGGCAGTCAGATGCTTTTAGACACTTACAAACACAAGGATGTTTGAAGAGCGGTCAGATGCAGTGTGTGTCTGTGTGTGCAGAACACATTATCAGTTCCCAAGGTTAATGCCTATTTTCCAGGAGCTGAGTCACATCATTTTTAATTCTCTCTGCTCAACAAGTAAGAACAAATGGCACTTTATTTGTTTGGATATTTTAAATCAGTCATTCTCAATTATTTACATGAGGGGAAATGACAACCTTGTTTTGAAAGAATTTCGTTTCCTGAAGTGGTTGAATCAAAAGCAGTCCTGCTGTTTACACTGGACAAAAATTATAAGAATCCATGTGCAAACATTGGGAAGAATGTATAAATTAACATTAATTTAGGCAGACTAAAATAACTCAAATTTGAAATGCCACAGATTGTTCATTCATGTCTCCCTTCTCTTCTCTTCTTGTCTCTTCTCCTCTTCTTCTTCTCCTCTCCTCTCCTCTCCTCTCCTCTCCTCTCTCCTCTCCTCTGTGAGTCTCCAGGCCACAGGAGAGGCTGAAGTGACCTCATCAAAGCTCTGGTGTCAGTGAGAGAAGTGTTTATGAGTTTGGAGGATTTTCAAAACATACTCAACTCTCCCTGCCCCACACCTGTTATATGTGTGTGTGTGGGTGTGCATGCACGTGTTTGTGTATGTGTGTGTGTGTGTTCTGTCATACACATGCCGACAGAAACGTGTTGGGTTCTGAAAGACAGTCAAAATAAGCTCATTTTGCACTGTGGATTTCCAGTAAAGCAAGCCACTGTCTGTTTGAGAACTTGGACAGTGATGTAATGAAAACACAGATTTTTTTTATTACTGAAAAGGTATATGTTTTGATATGGAGAATTGGCTAACAAGATGAAAAAATGTCATTTTTCATTTCATTGCAGCTTGAAAGATGGGACTGCTCCTAATTTCTAAAAACACATCAACAGGTATGATGAATACAGAAACTCCCAGTCAATCCTGATTGCAGGCTTGTAAGGCAATAAAACGTGGCTGTACTTATGAGTTATCACACTGGCACTGTGTGAGCCACCAGTCTGACTCACTCTCATTTCTTTCAGTTTATCTGCTGGATCATTTTCAGACAGCAGTTCAGCCAAAGCATTGTGTCTCTCTATAAAATCACCGGTCCTGTCTGGCCAGCTGACCGGCGTATCTCGCTGCAGAAAGAGCTGCCGGTTAATTTAGAGAAAAATACTTCATTACACAAGAAAGCAGGGAGGAGTCCTCTTTAGCGGAGACAGAAGGATTTGTCTTACAGGATTAGCCCATTTGCATAATTTTAATTACAGTGTAGGCCCACAAAGCCACCTGGTTTGGAAAGATAAAGGGAAGAACAGGAGAAAGTGAGGCTGATTAGTCCAGGATCCAGGCTTTGTGAATATATTAAATGAGATCTGAGGAGACCCACAATGAGGCAGTGTTAAAACCAGCACAGGACTGTGGCTTATTACATCTGCCTTCAAAGAGAGCTCTGACCAAGAGAGATTTCTTTTGACATGTAAACAGTCAGAATCTGACTTAAGATCTAATTTTGCCTGTTACCTGTGGAAGTGGCGGACGAAATCTAGATTGAAAATCAGATTTTCAGGTCTGTTTATACAAAAAAAAAAAAAAAAATGGAAGTCACGCTTTGCTGGAAGTCTAAAAAGCAGATGTGACAACTTTTTCTTCAAGTGTAAAATTGGGACTGTTAGGGTAGGCATCTCTGTCTCTAAAGGCGTTATGTGGGAACCAGGCGATGCTAAAATTGGATTTTCTCATCCTGGGTAAATACAGCTAAAAGCATCAGACTGAGCCGACAATTTTCCACTGCTGTATTCAGCCAACAGAGGAGTTGATGGTGACAGATAGAGGCTTGTTAGACTTTCACGGCTACACACTTCCCCGG
>OMLF01033158.1:2444-24429 GCA_900302615.1 Holocentrus rufus
TGGGGTGGGGAGGGTGGGTCATTTTTATTTTTTTTATTTTCTCCGATTCCTGGCTTCACTGTGTTGCTCTCGCTCTGATCAGCTGTCAGTCAACCGATATTCAAAGTGCCTGTCAGATCGCCTGTTCGTCAGCTCGCACCAAAACTCGACTCCACGTGAAACACACAGACAAACCCGGCCGGCCTTTATTTTATGGGTAAGATTGTTTTTATGCACATTTACTTAGATCGAGCTATGATGAGGCTATAACACAGTACTGTACCACAGGGGAGAAGGAACAAAAAAGGTTTACAGTGTAGTAGGATATATATATATTATTTCTTTTTTTTACATATATATACAAACGGTTATTGTATTTCTGGAAAGTAAATTATTTTTGTTTTGTTTTTTTATATGGATGTTATTTGCTGATATATGGTTCTATTCTTTCTATCCGACTCTTTAGTTGTCATGGTGCTACTTGCAGGGCACAGTCTGCTGTGGGTTTGCTGCTTTTATTAACAAGGCGTTGACCTGTCTATTAGTATGACACCTCTCCCCTCTCTTCTTGTTATTTCTATCTATTTCTGTCTCTTATTGATCACCCCCTTGTTTCCTGTACTTGGATCACCTCTCTTCATCCCTCTCTGCCTCTGTTTGTGCATGAGCAGCAGTGTTCCTCTTTCTCAGCATACCATTTAATGACTCAGCAGTTTAAAATAGGGCATTACAGTAATAGCGCATATATTTAAATAACACAGTAGGGAAAACCCACAGTCTAAATGCCGCTCTGTCTCCTCTCCAGCCCTCACTCGTCTGCAGCCAGTCTCCGGTCCGATAGCTACTGGCTTGATTGACGCAGTAACAGAATATCTGATTTTTAAACATAAGAACACCACAGGTTGTTTCAGCCAAGTAATCAGTAATCTGAACTTACAGTTCACCTAAAAAATAAAAAGTACATTTTCCTACTTGCCCCAAGTGCAATCTCTCCGTCCAGCAAATTTTTCTATGACACAATGACAAAAGTTTCATTTGGGACTATTTGCTGCTGAAGAGCACCAGTAACCCGTATCTATCCGCACACACGAATGCCTGTGAGTTTGTGCGCCTCCTTCAGGGCGGACAAACACAGGTTGCCAGTATTTTTGAGCAGGAAATAGTTCCCCAACGAAACTCATCCTCCCCGAGGGCTTTGGATTATGGCGGTTATCCATGTCATAGTTTTTGGAAAGAGCTGTTGTTGATGAGTTTTCAGGAGTTTTTCACAAATGTGTTCGACTCTATTGGGGATGCAAGGAGACAGTAAAGATCACGGCAAACTGGAAACCTGGCCAAGTCACAGAGAAACTATCTGGATAGTAGATTACACTGGAGGGAAGTGGGAGAAAATCTTTTTTTTAATTATAGATGAACTGTCCCTTTAAGCATTCCAGGAGAACGCCATGTCTAGATCACATATTGTATGGTTGAAAGTATTTTTTTCTATAGTTTAAATATCCAGTGTTAAACAGTTTCTTATTGTTATTCCTAATATTCCATTTTTTATTGTTTTCATAAATAGATTTTTTTTCAATCAAGTGATATTACTTTATTTCAAGATCACATTTCAAGGAAATTAGAAAAACAAGGGATGAACAAGCATGTGACGTTAACATGAGCAGCTCTTTCACTTGGTTCAAGAAGTCAAGCAATTTAAAAACTGAATGCAAGACGAGATGACTCGTTAAGGCGAATACTTCTGCGGTCTAAGTCGGCTCTGATCTGTCTCAGCTGTTTGCGGCTCAGATGATTCGGACAGGTGTGAAGATTTGAAGAGTTTTGATATTCACCGTTTGAAAAACAGGACACCAGCTCTATAAAATGATAGATAACATGGACGTACAACATCTGATGGTACTTTTTACAGGACAGGAAGTAACTTGAGACCACAGACGTTTGTTGTGTGGTTTGCTTCAAGTATCATGTTCCTGTGATCCTTCACAGATTACAGAGGTAATATTGTAGACAAGACGCTTGATGTCAGCTTTCTTGGAAATTCACTAAATCTGTTATCAGTAAAACTCTCACATGGACGAAACAAATGTTCATTCTTCCTTACGTCTTTCATGTTGAGACAGTTCTTATCGATCAGCTTACCGGTCCCAATTCTACCTCCTACGCTCTCCACAGAATTATTACACTCTGTTACACATGTTAGCAAATGACGCAAAATGTATTTCTATTGACCTATTTTAAACATAGTAATGTATCAGTCCTCTGCACATGTTTAATACCTATACCATAACCTATATAAAAACATATATGTAGGTTGCCTTAGTCCTGCTGTCATCTAGTCCTGTTGTCCGTGAGAAAGTCACGCCAGTGCCTTTCCTCTTCAAAGATGTCTGGGTTTTTAGTGCGGCTTTAATTTCTTTGCAGAGTATTTGGCTGTTACAGTAACTCGGTGTGATGAGACCAAGTTTTGGGTGTTTCTCTTCTTTTCTTTTTTTGTAATGTTTCAGAATTCACCTGGAAAATTAACTGGACTTAAAGTTTACTTCAGTTAATTCCCAGCTGTACACTGAAATTACAGCCAGTTTCGCCATACTTTTAGAATCAGCTGGACCGAAAAACCATCCAAACCTATCCATTTGTACTGTGTTGAGAGTTAAATCAAGTTTAAGAAGTAACCAAACGAGATGATTTGGGTTTGTTTTTTTTTGTCCTTAGCATAGAGCTGCAGTCGACTGGTCACACAAGTTAAAAGGGAAAAGTGTTTCATATAACCTCTTGAATAAAAGTCAGGTTTTGTGTTTACAGTAATGTTCAGTGGTGGCTCGATGGCATACTTTGTGACGGTCAAAACATGTTGCTCGTGAACTTGGTGACTGTGAGGGTTATGCATTTAGTTAGTCTCACTTTACTGGTGTAAACAGACTTACAAATGTGTAAATACAGGGACCAAGGTTAGGTTTTGGTTCATGGTTTGGCTTCCCTCTCGTGACGGAGACTTCAGCTCAGACCAGCGTTGGACAGGATGATTCGGGCACGTGGTGCAGTGGTGCAGAAAAAGGTAGTTCAGTTCTACTCGTCCAAAGTATCCCATATTCACACTGCCACTGTTCTGATGCCGCCTTTGCGTCATATCGGACGAAGCGAAAGAACTGGATGACTTCTGGTTGCTAAAACTTGAAAGCATTCACTTGTTGAACTTTTTGCAACTCCCGTAACCAAAAGATTTTATTTAAAATCCAACATAAACTTTAACAGATATCACCCGCTCTTCACAGAATCGATTACAGTTCTGTGTCCTACTTGTAATAATTACAGCGTGAAGAGTTTTTCCCAGTTGGCAGCTTGTATTTACAGTAAATCCGAAATGACGAGAACGCAGCATGAGACTCTGATCTCTCTTTGACTCCGATGTCATTGGTCAATTCTGTCTCCGCCTCTCCAGCCTTTCCACCTGCCAGCCAGGTGTTACTTTCACTCCTTTCCCCTCAGGTAATAAGTAGTCGACATCGTAGCCAATGATAGAACAGTTTTACAGGTTACACGGCATCACCAGCCAATGACAGAAGAGTTTTTACAGGTTGCATGGCACAAATAGCCAATAAGATGTTAGACTGAGTCTAATTGTTTCCTGTATTTCAGTAAGTCTGTTAGCAAACCAACATGTTTAGACTGAAAAGTAAAAAAACACTGTACTCATCTTTTCCATCAGTCTTTTGAACTGTTAAGTGTTTGCGACCCATTCATATTGAATTGTCATAACATCCTAGCAATATGTACATGACTTCTTAGCTGTTCATAATGTTAGCTAAACAAATACCTAAAGACTGCCTGTATATCCGCTTTATATAATATACTCCCATGTTTTTTAACGCTTGATTCTTGAATAAAAGGAGAATGCAATGGAAAAAAAAAGAAAAGAAATGAAAACACAGTAAAGAAATTCATCCCCTTGTATTGTAACTTGAAAACAAAAGAGAGAACTTTTTTTTTTTTTCTGTCCCTGCATTTCTTTGAGAAAAGCTGAATGTCAACAGTCGATGCGAACCGGCTCGCTGTCGAAGTATGTAGCTCTCCTCCCTTTATAGAAAACACTTGAACATTTCCTCTGTACATAGGCGCATTTTGAAACTGAAGAATAAGAAACCGACGGGGTACAGCAAAAGTTAAGCAAGTTAAAATGAAGAAAAATTTGTTCAGAATGAATTTTTAAATGGGTCGGGGGTTTTAAAGGGTTGGGTATTTTTGTTTTTTCCAACCATGTAGCTTGTAAGACGAGATATGATCATTGCCTCCTGTTTGTCATAGAATTCACAAATAAATGTTTGTTGAAATTTAGCATGGTCTGTTTTGTTCTTAATAATTGTGAACATATGATATGAGCTGGTAGACAAAGATGTTCCTGTTTAGAGTAAAAAGGCCATAATAGACCACAGCCATGACACTGTGAATATTTAACTGCTGCAGACAAATCAAATCTCCTCAAGCATTATTTTTACTTTATGATGAACATGTACACCTTTTTTTTAATTTCCTGCCTCCTTGCTCTTCAATAGGACTCAAATTGCTGTAGTCTTGACTTGATCCAGACGCCTTTGGCCTGGTCTTGAACTTGACTTGGATTCAACTAAAGTGGTTTTGACTACCACCCTGTCCATAACTGGCCAAAAATTTTGATAGTGACAAAAATTTTACAGATGAGAACAAAAAGTTCCCATCTGTAAACGTTCTTTACATTTCTAAACAGCGAAAATCCCTCCATCTCTGGCTTTGTGTCCTGACACATTAGGAGCGCTGGACAGATGGTGTTTTGTTAAGACTCAGCATTTGGAAAACACAAACACAATACATATTTGGATAGCAAGAATTGCACAGAAAAATTAATTAGGTGGCTGTCAAGCAGCCAAAACTGCAGATCAGACAAACTCAGCATTTGATCATCATTTTCTATGACGGGTTCTATCCTTTTTATCCCTCGTTTCTATTGAGTCCCCATATGCCTCCATATGGCAAGAATACTGATACTGGCATGCTCTGTTCCAGGGAAAGACTAAATATATCCGAGTTGGAGTCCAAGGTAAAAAAAAAAAAGTTTGACCAACCGACAGGCAGAACAGAGAGAAAACAGAAATGGAGAAAAGCAGTACAGGGTAAACAGAAGAGAGAAAGTGAGCAGAGAAAAATCAAAGATGTAAGGGATGAGATGAGAAGGAGAAAAGGGGGAAGGGAAGAAGAGCATACAGAAGAAGAAAGAAAAAAAACAGAGAGATTGAAAAACAGAAAGAGAGGAACACAAACACGCCCCGAGGAGGAGAGAGAGGACAGAGAGACAGAAACTGTTTGAAACTGGGATCCACCAGAGAGTTTTCAAACCTCAGGCTGTTTGGCCTTCATATCTGCTGTCTGCTGTTTGGAAAGGAAGATGGTTCACCTACCAGCCTGTGGCCCTGCATGGAGGGAGAAAAGACTCAGACAGAGAGAGGCAAACTAAATTCATCTGATTCAGTCCTTTTTTCATCTTATTATTCTTTAAACAAGAACAAAAATCTGCACACAGGATCTCATGTTGATTCACTAAGAAGAATTTTCTTAGTTCAACAACTTTCTCAAACACAACAAAACTACCTGAGGCCACTTGTTTCTGTAAAGAGTTACAAGAAGAGAGAGTTATGTGGAGGAAAAAAAGGAAAACAAACGAGCAGTAAGAAACAGAGTGTGAAACATGAATCTGCACATGGATGTAAACCTCTGTGGCTCGTTCTAATCTCCTATAATCTCATATTAGGCATTTCTCTGTTTCTTATCTTAGCATTTTATTATAACTGCAACATGAGCTTAAATCCTTTTATCACATAAATCCCCTTCAAATAAAGCCCCATTTGTCGTTCCCACCAGTTTTTAACATGTGGAGGTGTGTTACTGCTTTGAGTTGACTGGTATAAACACAGCAGTTATCAAACCTATAACCACGTCACGAAGGCTTTTACACGTTAGTCCTAAAAACTCGATGCTCTTTCTTGGGAAAATTCCTCTGGCGCCCCCCGAAATGATGTTTTCACTTTTCCATTTGTTTGGAATAAACAGAAGAAGAAGAAGTGTGTAGTTATGAGCAAAAGCTACAAAAGATGTTACCAAAATCAATAAACTGTCAGTCTTGCAAATACCCACCTTGACATCTTCCTTCATCTTACTGGCCCACAGAGGAATATCACGAGTGGGACAAAAATGATCAGACCTCCTGAAGAACCAAACTAAAGCACGGCTGAAAACAGCAGGGAAGTGATGCCGAAATTAAGACTGTAGTCACTGGGGAAAACAACCGACACGGCCTGCAGGTGTGACTGAGGATAAAAAATAGGTCAAATAATAAGTACAGTTACCCCATCTACCCAGAGAGACTAATTCTGTGCAAATGGAGCTTAAGAGTTAAGTATTAAACAAAGAAATAATAGCTGAGGAGAGAGAAAAGACTGAAGATGGTGGATTGAGAGGGTGAGCGCGGTGGAAGACAGGATGGAATTAGGAATAAAAAGAACTGATCTGTAAAATTCCGAAATTATGAGACATGGTATTTTGGGTTAAAAGCCTCCACCAATCCGCTGGTATCTCTTACACTGCAGGCTGACATGAGGTCATACAAGTGGAACTGATATCAGCAGTCAGGGGGGTTCAGACAGAGGGGGGACCGTTTTAAGGAATGCGCAACAAATCCTTTTTGGTTCCACTTCCTCCTATGAAAACATCTGGGATTCTCACCATGTAAAAACTGGGTCTCATCTCTCTTTACTCCTGTTGTTCAGCACTTTCTCGATTTCCCCTTCTCGTCTCATTTTGTTTTTATTTTCCTCCCTCAGTCTCTCATTCTCTCCCCTCATGTCTCAATCTTTCTCTCGTTCTTTGATTCAAGCTCTCTTGTTTTTGCTCCCTCTCTGTCCCTCCGTCTCTCTTGTTCCTTTTAAAGAAAATAAGCTGGACTCAGACGCCGGCTGGATTTTACAGACAGGAAGTGACCTCACCGTAGCAACATTTGAAAACAAAGAAACGACTTCCTGTTTGGGTTGAGCCGACGCTTAAGAGGAGGGAGCAAGTCTGTGTGTGTGTGTGTGTGTGTGTGTGTATGCATAGGCAACTAACCTATTAGTAAAGTAAGTCAACTCCCACCCCACTTTGGCAAAATAACCTCCATGTCTCTTCACTCAAACTCTTTCATTAAAATCACATAGTAAACATTTATGCTTAAATTTACAACGCTTTAATTTACTAAATAACAGAATATTTTTAAAAAGTCACAACTGCTAGAAATGAATAAATTAAGACAGTTTACTTCACTCTCTGGTGACACAGATGTAAACATAAATCTTACATGTAAACATAATTGGGATTTATTCACCAAAAATACTGAAGTGAAACGACAGAAATGGAAAAGATCAACGAAACTTAAAGAGCAGAGAAAAAGAGACCAAAGAGAAAGAGGGTGAGAGCCACAGAAAAACATCTGGCCTGCTGTGCCATCTCTGAGACAACAGGACAAAAAGGTCATACCCACAATGCATTTCATTTCACACCTGGTTAGCTTCCACCTGAAACGCAGCCGCAGCCACACACACACACACACACACACACACACACACACAGACAATCTCTCTATCACATCACATCTTTTCACGTCTTTTTTTTTCCATTCTTCTCTCCTCTCGTTAATTATATCAACTTTTACTTCCACATCACTGGAAAACTCCGTGTGAAAACCCAAAAGATGTTCAAGACTCAAACCCCAGATTAAAATGTGGACTAAGAAGGTTGGAACTGCAGTTACCTCGATTTTTCTAGATGTTTTTTCTGAATCATTTAAACATGTTTTCTGTTCATTTTTAACTTATAAAGATGCAATCATTTCAAATTTCTCTTTACTCTTTTTGCTCTGATCCTGTCTTTATTCACTGTGCACTGTTATCTGTGTTTCCAACCACCTTGTCATCATCTTCCTCACGTTCTTCATCATGTTTCTCCTATCTTACTACAACATCACATAACGGGGACACAGTGGAAGAATCAGATCTGGTTTCTCCAAGTCAAGACAGCCACACACAGATCAGACCGGCACCACAAACTCATTTGAGCCTGTTTGAATCCAGCTTTAGTCAACTTTTCAGAGTCTAATTAGTCTACTGAGTGCACCGCAGTACTCTGACTTCTCTGATGTGAGAATAATCAAACAAGAACACACTGCACTGAGGAAACATCTGCATTTAAATAAGCACAGATGTAGCTGCTTTGCCGATCTTATTCCCCGGGCTAATGCTAATGCTAATGCTAAAGATTCACCTCTGCAGGAAAAACTGTGGAACTGAACCCCACAGCAGAGCAGCACCACTCATCTTCCTCAGGATGGACCTTCCCATTAAAAGCAAAGCAACCACCATCTTACACTGCTAGATATCATCTATTAGTGATGTTCAAGATATCCCAGGTGTTACTGAAATATGGATTATCCATAAGAGGAGGGGAGGGGGGCAGCAAAGGAACAACTAAATGTAGCAGTTTACTTCAAAAAGTATATTTTTTATTCATTCGGCTGTACATGTACATTTTATTTACTACTTCTATTTGCAGTGCAGTAACGATGCTGAAATAAAACTAAACAAGACCGACTGAGATGCATTATTTTTGGAAATAAGACTCATGGAATATAGTCTCCAGAAGTGTATGATTCATTTTTTTCCCATGGCCTAATGTTAGAAAACAAACAAAAATCGCAGTAGATTGTGATTTCAAATCACAACACTTAAGAATCGTAATACATGTCAAATCGACATCGAAGTATCGATGTCGAATCGTGATAGTATCATATCTGGAGATTAGCATATGGTTCCAGATCTAAATAGAAATGGTAATGGCAACACCGCAGCCATTTGGTTTAGTTGACAAAAAGTGAGAGTGAAGAGAGAACAACGCTGTGTCTCCTTGTTCAAATGACAAAAAAGCCATGCAAGAGAATGCTGTGTTTCACACAGATTTGCCAGGATGCAACCTGAGACTGCAATGCATGTGCAAATTAAAAATCGCAACAACTTCCAGAGTGTTCTAGGAGGATTTTTGGAGTTTTTTGTTGCAGGATGAACACTCTGCAAGAAGTACCTCCACCTTCCCCACTGAATCAGCCATCCTGCAGTATCCTCCTGTGTTAGTTTTAACTTGCTGTTGGCGTTTTGCACAAAACAGGATTTGACCATTTATTATGAATGTTCACTTGTCCCAGCCTCAATTTACCTGTCAACTGTGTAGCTGTAACATCAGTTCCTTCTTAATTCAATCAATTTTAGGGCACTGACTGAACTTCATCTCCAACCTGTTCAAATATTCTGCCTATAATGAATGAGATGCCGTTTCTATTCTTATTTTAAACTGATTCATTTGAAGTCAAGTATCCCCAGTCCTGGTGCCTCCTCATCAAACACAGAACAAAAAAATAAAAACACCTCAGTCAGGCAACCGTAACATTTAAACAGGTATGGATCAACCTGCATTCCTCTGGGTTATAATGTGGGTAATGCCATGGATTTTCTTCAGGAGGCAATTTAACTGAGCTCCAATCCCACGACAGGAGCCGAACTAAGATATAGATTTAACTGCAGGGATGGGTTCAGCTCCCTGTTGATTCAGCCACCTGAGGACGTGGATTAAGGTGGTTAGAAATACTTTTGTCTAAAGAATTTACGCATAGATACATTTTAAGAGCTGCTGTTCACATTTTTACAAGGTGGATCTGAAAAGAGAGAGAGAGAGAGAGAGAGAGAGAGAAAGAAAATAACACCTTTTTTGTTCCCAAATTCTTTTACTTTTACTTGCACTCTTTCTTGCTTTTATCTTTCCTATCTTTCCTTTTAGCTTTCTTGGAGACAGGAGCTGTTCATGATATGACATGATAAGGATTAATTTAGCAGGCAAAATAGATGGATTTAAATCCCAAAGTGAATTGCAGGTCATACTAGTACATGGATTTAGCGAAGTCTGGGAGCAGAGTCAGAATTTTTTAAAGCACTTAAGGTTCAAGATATAGATTTGTGTGTATGCACGCCTGTGTACCTGCAGGTGTGTGTATGTGTGCCACTCTTGGAGGAGGCATCAAGAGATTTAATCTCAAAGCCACCACTTAAGACCCATCAGTATTCCTCCTTTATCTGTTTATCTCGGGGAATGCTGATGTGGGGCGTGGCTTGTTGGTTAAACAATCAAACACCAATAGAGTAAGTGCTCCCACATGAGGAGGAGTAAGTACTCCTCTTCAATATGTCCTTTGGACTTGATTAACACTGACAAGTATTATTGTTGTCAGTGTTCCAGTAATGTAGGCAGTTCTCAGGGCAGCTGCTAATAAGATGCATCACTACTCCCAGTTTTATAAAAAATGGGACTAGGGGCATTATGGACTCTAAAAGAGAGAAAATTTGACTTGTAATTTGTGCCCACATCACACAAATTGGCCACAGTTATGAGTTATAGTGTTCAGGTGTAGAAATAAAAGCATGTCAATTATCAACATTCCTATTACATAAAAGGATATATCTCATACATATCTCAGCCTATGACAGGAGCACTGCAAAGGTGTCGGTTTGGAGTTACCACAGGAGGCTGCAGTGAGGCGACAACAGAAAGCACGGCTGTTTAGGGAACACAAGGACATTGTGCAAATGATGGATAATTCTGGATTACTAAAAAGATACCAGTCGGATCAAGATGGCATCCTTTATGTGACCGACCTTGTCTGGGAAGCCATCGCTCCATCTACGGACGATTGTCTGCCGTCACTGCAGAAATCAAAGTAACTACTATGTGTTTCCTTGGAAGTGTAAAAATGCAACAATGTAACAGCGATGATTTGGACCAATCACAGGCCACCATATTCAGAGCAATCCATCAGACAGTGAATACTGTAACAGGACCACAAATCATCTGAAGACTCATTGATTTCCCCACCACAACACCGTATTCATGAAAACCAAACCGCCTTCTTCACCAGTGATTAAATGGTCATTTAAATAGATGCACATAAACACTCCTGTATCCCGAAGAAATAAACCAGTAGATAATACTAAGGGTCTATTAATGCTGAAGTTCTCTCAAACAAATTGGGTGAGTCAGATTTTTTCTCTCACATGTGCAGTGCTCTGTACTTCACACAAAGCCCGTTCAAACTCCAAGTAACCATATGGTGATATCTTTTACACATCTGACTTGTTGTGCCGCTGAAATTAATATAATACGGACAAATCTATTTGGGGGAAAATACTGACATCATGTTCATATAATTGGCTGGAAATTTATTCGTTTTAATGGACTTGTTTTAAAAGATTCGGTGTCAGTGTCAGTGTCAGTTTGTGCCTGTCGTAAAATAGTGATGTCATTCATTCTCAAAGGAGAAATTCTACAGAGTATGTTTAGGACGCCTGATAACTAACTCCTTTGTCCTTATTTCAGTCATAAGAACACTTTCAGCTCTGTTCCTCCGAGAGGATTGAGAACTTGATAAAAAATGGTCAGTGATGGTCAGCTCAAGTATGTGTGTATGTGCACACGTCTGTCGCCATGTAGCTTGCAACTGATATTACTCTTTGATCTAATCTCATCTATCACATAAGGACACACAAACAAACACACAAACACACACACACAGGAACACACAAACAAACACAGGATACAGTCAATAGGGCTCCAGTAATTAAAAGTGAAATTGAGCGCAACGAATGGAAATAAAGTTTTTCACTTGAGACCAAGACGAGATGCACAAAAGACACATGCACATGAGGACGCACATGCACACACACACATGCAAATGCAAATGCGCGTGCCCACACACACACAAACACACACAAGGTAACTGAAGTGGGAGCACTAAATGTGAAGTGCCAATGTAGACTATGGTGAGGGTTAAATCTACGCTCCAGAGGAAGGGAGTGTTATTTCCTACCTCAAAGACCAAAACACTCACTGAACCATGTCAGATCAGTATCACCAATTACAACACACACAAGCACAAAATCCTGGCCGCATAACCAAGACAGCTTAAATGACAAAGTATTCCTGCAGTAATGATGGAAAATAAAACCCATTCAATGAAAAAATTGACTCCTCAGAAACCTGAATACACCCTCTGCTCCATTTGTCTCTGACCTCTCATCCGTCCTCGACAGCTTCCTGTCCACTCCCGTCTTTTCTCTTTCAGATGATCAAATCAAACAATCAGACAAGCGAGTGAACATGTGTGCTCTTAAAGAACAGCGGAGGTTTGATGGAAAGAGGTCAATGAGTGCAAGGAGGCATGAGAAAGAGAGAGAGCGAGCGAGAGACAGAAATCAGTTGAGAGAAAATGGGTAGATGGACAGATACGTAGTCGAGCCATCAGGGCAATCTGATTGGTGAAATATAAGTTCCAGCTAACCGCGTAACTTTCATAGTGCAAGGTTAGCCATGCTTTATCAAAAAAATAAAAACTTGCAATCTTGGGACCTTTGGAAGAAAAGCGGACTGACCCTTATATTCAGAATCCTGAATTCAAAGTTTGAAAATGCTTTTCTGCACTCTGATCCAGATTACATAACTGTTCTATAATCAGGTATTTCGTGCTGACAGGGCCGCTGCTTGGAAGAACAGCAGTGTCTAGGAGACACACATCTATACCTACACTTACCTAAATATGCACACGCACACACAAACACACACCTTTCTATATTTGTCTGCATACTCAACACTCCACAAACCCCCTCATATTAAATGTTTAATGTGATTCCTGTGTTTATGTAAAGTTAATGTGATTCTGTATTTATAAAGCATGAGTTTAGATGCATGGTCAGCTAACTCAGATGTGTGTATGTATGCACTTGTGCAGGTAAGTGGATTATGCATTGCACACTAATGTGATAGGATATACAAGCATAAACTCCTAATTTATGAAAGTACTTGTATCTCTTGGAATATAGAAGAAAATGTGTGTCCTAACCTATTAGGATTCATCTTAAAAAAGTTTATGAATATTGGCTGCAACAGATGGACAGATCAGAGGCAAAAAGACAAAAGTAAGAAAAAGTTATTTGAACATGAGTCACAGTAGACAGTCAGGCAACAAAGCCGACTCCTGGTGCCTGTCCCATGGAGGAAGTTCAACATGGTCAAGGTGTGTGTGTGCAAAAGGTCTACACAAATCCAAACAATCTCATCTAAGTGGTCTTACAAAGGTGGTTATCAACTTGCTCTGCTAAACCATGTTTTTTCAGTCCAGCTATGTCCGTGTTCACAGAAACAGGGGCGGCATAAGGAACAAATAGCCCAGAAACATGGAAAAACTAAGACAAGCAGGATCCAGAAAGGAAAAAGAAATTAAATACAAGCAAACAAAAATGTAAAACCATAAAAATGGAAGAAAAATTAAACTGTAAAAAACCATAAAGGAGACTGTAAACAACTTAAGGCTCAGCAAAACACATTAGGTGCACGGCATTAAATGTGTGCACATTTTACTAACATTTACGTACTAGAATAGTAAAAAGTATCATTGTTTCTCCTGCATAGACTTGAGGATTTCTATAAGAAAAATGCATGTAATCAAGCAATGACAGCTGGTTTGCATTTATATATTAGACATCTAAAACTCATCCTAAGATTTACACGGATTTACAAAGAGTGCAACAGTAGAATACGGTTAAATACCTAGATCATCAACACACGAAACCAAAAACTATAAAGGTCAGGACCTCAGTGGCCTTTCTATACAGAAAAATCAAACAAAGAAGTGCGAGGAAAAGAAACAGAAAAAGAACTGAGAGTATATGAGTGATTATTGAAGAGCACTTGAAGCAGTAAACTTTAACCATTTACCCTGCGCTCTTGTGAGCAGCAGTGAGCTCTTGTGAGCACAGGGTGAATCATTCCAAAAGTGTTCTATAGGCAGAGGTTAAAAAATTACAACAGATAAAAAGTTTGTCAGCCACCACCAAGTGTTTTAACATGATCTTCTCGATAAGGTTTACCAATTAGATTAGTAAGCCTCATATATTAGTAAACCTTTTGTTGGGAAACCATTGCTTCCCATCAAATATTCAATCAGTCAAAGGGTCAAGGGAAAAACATATTTGGTACCTCTGTATCTCTGCACAATGTTCTTGTCCGTGGTTGTTTGGCTCCCCACCAGCCCAGAGTTGGAAGTCAAACTTAGCGCCATCGCTCCACTGCCAAGCACCCTTATGGAGAAAGATGTTTACTTCTGGTAAGTTAACCCTTACAGATTTTTAAGTTGAAAGTGTAACAATATGGTGACAAGAGCCCACAACAGGCTGTGAGTGATGCTGAGAGAATGTTGTTACCCGAGGGGAACGACAGCCCAGCCAGCCCTGCTGGAAAGGATAACTGTCGGAAAGGGAGAAACTCCCTTTTATTACAGTTATTGACTTTTAGGAGCTCTCAAATCTTGGTGAATGAACATCGTTATCTACAGTAATTCTGAGGAAAGTGCATGTGATTGCTGAGTGCAAGAAATTATTGCTTGGAAATGTGTAAGAGTAGAAACGGTATAAAGGGAACAAATGGTTGGAAGAGTAAGAACTGTATCTTGAGCGCTAAAAAATTAAGAACAGAATACGCAATACTTTATTGGCAACACAAAAGCTATTTTTTAAGATTATTTTTGGGCATTTCTGCTTTATTGCATAGTTACTGTGGCGAGAGACAGGAAACACATGGCACAGAGAGTGGACAACAAAGTACATGTTAAACATTTTACATAGTGTCCCACTAGGACACCTCATAAAAGTAAAATTACAAATGAAATAAACATTACAAATATTTAAATAATTAGTAAAACACTGTTAAACATAATAATTAACAAATGCGGAATAAATTTATCCTAGCAGTTCTGTGGGAGGACCCATGAGTCTAAATCTTTCTAACTTTCATTTGTCAGCTTATTCATACTAATTGGCTATTAGTTTAGCCTGAATGAACTCCATAGGCACACCTGCTGCAGAAAAGGATGGGACACAGAGTACAGAGGTCATTCAGAATCAGCTCTTGTAGGACACTAAAGAATCTACCTAACCATCCATCCATGCATCACTGATGCAGAAAACACGACATAAAACGGAGAACAAAATATGTGATTGTCTAGGTCATATTTGTGGCTTGGCTAAAGACTGAAAATTTGCCTGCCCTTCCTTCATCGCCGGTTTTACGATGCCTGCAGAGTCAGCACATCCAGCCACCTCATTTTTCACACTGTAAATCACACTACACCCTCTCCACCTTTTCTGGTCTTCATGTTTACAACCACACCATAATTGGGCTTAACTCATACAGGACCAACATATTGATTTTAAACTCTCAGATGTTTAACAGAACTCTTTACATGACCAAGATTTTAATGGCTTTTTCCCAATGTTGATGCATAAATTGAATGATCAGATCTAGATTTCACTGGGTTAAAGCTGTTTCTTTTAGTTTTTATGTAAATACACCTTGCTTCCTGTAGTGAAAACAAGTAAATAATAAAAAAAAAAATGCAGCCGCACACAGAATGTCTGCTTAGTCAAACCCTTCGTGGTCATCTTTATACTTCACAAATCAACAGAGCATTGAATTTCTCATCACATCTCAGTTTGTTTTTTGTATGAGAATATAAAAAGAGGTCTTTAAATTGCATATTTTATGTTGATATGCTGATATTGATTGAAATAATGGTGGCCTATGACAATTCAAACAATCTGCAACATTGAAAGGAGGAAGAATTTGTTTTTGTGTTTCAGTTGCTGTTTTTGTGACAGAAGTTTTCAGCAGAGCTTTGAAGTACTGTACGCAGAAGAGGCACCTTGAGCTGATTACAACATTGTAAAGTCCTCGGGCACAGACAGGTGACATGGGAATACTCTGCTAATGAGTTTTTAACTGCTTTCTTGTCCTCTGAGTGCACCAAAATCTCTTTCTCTCTCTCTCTCTCACACACACACACACACAATGACAGACACACAGACATACAGATGAACTTATATACTGTAGTCTATTCACTCATGCCAGTCAACTGACACACACACACACACACACACACACACATATGGGTGGCTGCGGTCATACTGACAGTATAATGTATTATGTATTATGTATTATATATAATGTATTACCTACATGTTTTGTATTTATTTGCAAGCATGTTGTGCAATGCAATCCATCTGAATCATAGGTGAGAGTTTATTTTGTTTCATTTTTGTATTTGCTTCATTTGCACTCACACTCTCAGTCACAAGCAGATCATGAAAACCAAAGTCAGATGAACACAAGAGTCTCCTGACAGACTTGGCTTTCAGACCATGAGGAACTGCTGGCTATTAGATAAACATCCATCTCCTTACACCCATAAACCTTTGCATTTCCTGTTCTTGGTTCAAACGGCATTCTCACTCATAGAAAGTACATAAATATGATTCAGCTTTTTCAGAGACAAAAAGAAAGGAGAGACAGGGAGAGATGGAGAGGAAGATTTAAATAATATGGTCACTTGTTGTAAACACAGAATGCTGTTGGAGATCCTCAGATGGTGCTGATTTTGATTTTGATTTTTTTACGTACATTTCCCTCATCCTTTGTGCTCCAAATCTATCTCTTTCACATACATGGGGTTTTTCAATTTCAGAGAGGGTCTTTAAAGGATAACGCCAGTATTATTTTAGTTTTTGCTCATTTCAACATTTTCCAACCCCTCAATGTTATTTGTGACAGTTTTTACATGTATACGCCACAATTAAAGATATTTTGAAATCCGTTTTGCCAAACCTCTGAAGCTCATTCACTCATTCAGCATAGTAAAACAAGTAATTCATTCGGTAAAGATATCCGTTCATTGTGAATATGAAGCTGCAAAATGCTTTTTGCATGAATATCAGGGTGTCAGTTTTTATATTTTAAGAGATTGAAAGAGGTTTACTGTTTCATATTAAATAATAACTTCACCCCCAAATAGCCTGCAACATGTGAAAACTTTAGGTTTCAATTATGTGAATGTATGTACAAAGATTTTTTTTTTTTTTTTAAATCAGTGCAATATGACCAAAGAAACCAAAGAACTCTTTACTTTGTTTTGAAAGGTGCTATATAAATAAAGCTCATGATTCTCCACACTTGATTTACTTCACTTTACTTTTACTAACGTAAGACACTGACAAACTTCCCTTATCTTACCCATATGAGAGCGCCTCAACTTACCGCCGGTCTCAAAAATTCCACAGGTAAGAGCAAATGTAAAAGTTTTAATTAACTGGCTATACTGTGGGTTGAATTGCTAATGAGTTATATAAATTAGTGATGTAAGTAGCAATTTCAATATTTCAATGTAAAATGTTGTAGATTATTTAACATCACATGTGTTAGCATCCTGAGGTTAAAAACTTACTTCAGACAAATCTCAGAAATTACAGGTGCTACATTTGCTAATTTGAGAAAAACTAATTTGATGAGGTGATTTGTCTGAGGTTCAGATGCTTGTGGATGAAAAAAAGGCTCTGTGTCAGCACGATTGGCCTAAATTAGACAGTGCTGCAGCACCCCCTGCCTGTGACAGTTTGTACTGCAAGTGAGGCATCAACATGCAACAGTCCAAGACAAAAAATGCAATGCACCAGGAGTAACTGTCCCTTCTCCTGGAAGATGCTCAGATTAGATTTTTATCCCTAAATGATGTTAAAAAAAATTACAGTAGAAGAGATGGAAGTAATAAAATCTTGAAAAAGATTAAAATTACAAAATGACAGAGTATATCCAAACAAATCAGCTTTTGAATGATAGTGTCGAAGTGTATTTTGTGTAATATACTAGATATCTGCAACACTTTTTGGCTAGTTCAATAAGATAAATTCCAAACTGTTTTGTGAACATACACATAGTTGGAATCCTGCTGATAATGAAAAAAAAATATGCTTAGCTTTATAGTACAGCTCCCATAAGTGCAGAAAATAATTTAATGTCCCTGGAACTTAACAAGTGAAAATCTCCAGTTGCTTCACTGCATCTCCAGTTGCCTGTCTGTCTGTTGCCAGTCACCAGATTAAACTCTGTCTTGATCATATATAATTTATTAAAGCCCCAATCTCTTGTGACATGAATACACATACAAAAGTCGTGCTATGAAAACATACCTACACACATACAGCATATCACAGAGAACCCTGGCTCCCAAAATAAAACCCAGATGAAGACTTTACAAAAGAGAAAAGTCTGAGTCCTGCTGTTCAAGAAATTAGTGTTGGTTCACACCTCAAGTTTGCTGACAGGAAATTGAAGTAAGCAGACCCTGCATCTAAATCAAGCCAAGCATAGTCTAATATATGTGAAAATTTGGGGACATCCTGTAGAGGATGAGTGAGTTAACAAAACCTATTCAACAGTTGTTAATAATATGTATATGTATGATTATGTTTCTTTTAATAAGCATCAAAAAGCATGTCGAGACTGAATAACTGGGGCCCAAGATTTGACCCCTGTGGAACACCATACATTATATCAACTTATCAACTTTTTCAGAGAAAATAACATATGTGGCTCAATCCAGTGTAGAAATGCAGGAGATAGATCAACCCAGTGTTCTAAACTGTGGAATAAAAGATCACGACCTACAGACACGAAAAGGAAATTTGCTTTGTTTAACTCTGAGGCCGTACCATCAAGGTCTTACAACCTTGATATGTGTCACTTAAATTTCCTGGCGGGAATCAGTAAAGTTTTCTGAATCTGAAGTCACTTCAAGTCAGGGTTTCAGGGATCTTGCAACAAATCTGTGTGTGTACTTTAACTAAACGGGCTTGAATTGTGTGTTATCCCTAACTAATCTGAATCATGACTAAACCTGCTGGCAACTCTCCTGAAAACAATGAGCTTCGCTGTCAGGTTATCCCTTTTCCATAGATGTTACACTGCTCAGTTGTCTAGAGATGGAAGCAAAAAACTAAACAAAAAATATCAGATATCGACTAATTACAGTACATCAAAAGCAAGTGTATATTATTTTAAATTAAGTATTTTAAATTAAGTATAATGTTTTATTTTAGCAGTATCAATCTGTACATGTTCATCTAAAGGGCTCAGCAGTCCAGCTATGCTCAATTTAAATCACCTTCTCTCTCTCTCTCTCTCTCTCTCTCTCTCTCTCTGACCTGACGGCTGCTGCAGGCTCTACCAGGCCATATAAGGCAGAAGACAGAGACAAGACTGTGCTGAATTTCTCTCTCTCTCTCTCATACACACACACACACACACAGTCACAAAACACACAAAAGAAATATGTATGCACAAACGCACATGGGCCGAGGCATACACACACATACACACAAATTCATGCACTTATTTCTGTCATTCTACATAACTATACACACACACACATAACCCTCCAAATATCATCCCATCTAAAACATTTAATGCTCCATGTCCTAATCATAATCGTCGGCTACAGGGGAAAACCTCTCTACCTCCCACTCTTTTTTTTCTGAAAGGCAGAAATCCATCATAGTTACAGAGAACTTTGATGATTGTTGGGCCAGTCTGTGTAACTTTGAAAAACACCGGTGAGCAATGACGAGAGGAATTATTTTCAAGTTTCACCACAATCTAATCACTGGCATCTGAGACACTGTGCATGACACATGATGAAATGATGCAGCGCCCCCCGGTGGCCTAGTGAGAATTTATTTTCAACATGCTGAAATACAGTGTTGAAAAGCAGTGTTGACAGACAGACCAGGGCTGAATTTCTCATCACATCTCAGTCACTGATTTTTGTCATAAAAGCAAGATCACAGGTTCATACATCGGTTTGGAAGAAATGATGCAATCTATGATAATAAAGGAGGAAGAGAAAAATTGAGGGAAGGAGAGTTTTAGTTTTACAGCAGAGCTATGCAGTACTGTACGCAGAAGAGGCACCTTGAGCTGATTACAACATTGTAAAGTCCTCAGGCACAGACAGGGTGACATGGGGATACTCTGCTAATGGGTTTTTAATTGCTTTCCTGTCCTCTGAGTGCACAGGAAAGACTCTCTCTCTCTCTCTCTCTCTCTCACACACACACACACACACACACACACACACACACACACAAACATACACAAATATACTGTATACTGCACTCTACATATGGACCTATGCCCACCAACCTGCACCTGCAGGGTTTACACAACTTAAAGCATCTGTCATATGTGAATCATCCATTTGCATGCACTACCCTTATATCGAAATGTGGCAGGAAGAAACACTGCTGACAGAGCATATTGCTGAACATCCATGTTTAAATCTATCATTCCTGTGTCTTATAGCAGTGATTCTCAAAGTCTTGGGATACCTGAAGGGCTCATGATGGGGAATGTTACAAAAAAATTTAATTTAATCTTCACTGTTCAACCTCACTGTGTACCTGTAGTACATAAACTCACAGGCAGGGGGTAGTGCAACAGAGTTTAATCCAATGATGCTGACACAGAGCAAGTTCAAGTTCAAATTCACCAAAAGCCCCTCATGACTCTTTGTTCTCAAAGAGTTTTACAGGCCCACAGGTCACAGAAAACAAAGCAAACACTCTTAACAGACCATAAAACAGAGCCGTTTGTGTCTGCAAGTCAAGCATCTTCAACTTTACACAGTACTTTCCAAATGAAGTGCTTCTTTTTTAAAAAACTAAAATCGTTTTTAGGACAAATTAGATGGAAGGAACTATAACTGATGATCAGTGGTTCTAGTTCCTACCACCCAACTTCTTCTGAGAGAACTTTAGTTGTGTTTTTTTCTTCCAAGACCTGTATTTCATATAAACATGATATAATGTATAAATAAGACAGCTTCACAGTTACTGTAAGGTTTATTTTTTTTACTTGGATGGAGCTAGGCTAATGACTCCTGTAGACTTCAAGTCTTTATGCTAAGCTAACACGAAATGCTAACCATTGGAACCACACACACACACAGCATGTATACAGTATACACATATATACAGTATAGCCCTGGTAGTTTCTGTGGTAGCAGTGAAACTACCAGACTCAAACCCACAGCCTTCCTGCTGTGAGGTGACAGTGCCAACTACACACAACACACATACTATGCTTATGTTTAAGTTTCATTTTTAAGTGATGATCTTTTATCAAGTGTCTATGGTCTTCACAGTAATTTGTTGTCATTTGCTGTCAACTGGTGATACAAGTTCACAACATGAGGAAACAGCAGAACACCAGTCAGTGTGCTTCACTTCATGAGGAACTGCTGGGCATGTCAAAACCTTATTCCCAGAAACCCTTGTATTAAGGAGTCAGAATACATTCTCACCCATAAACAGTGCTACAATTCTCTTGGAAAATTACTAAATATGAAAATCTCAGATCATCTGCTGCCACCTGAGTTTGGATTAGGACTGTTGTCCCCAGGCCAAATAAACTGAACTAAAGGAGGAACGAGTCCAGGTTGGGAATGAACCACTCCCAACATGCTCACTGTGAACTTGAGTAGCACCCTTATCTTTTTGCACGATACATTACGATTGTGCAGACAGAGGAAAATTCACACATTTATCTACTTGCCTGGATGCTACGAGCTGAAATTATTAGAAATGTTACTGCTAATGAACTAAACTAGACACAAAACAAGTAACACTACATACATACTTTGTTCTTGTGGACAAATGTAAAAATCTATTAGCAGCCGGCTATGTACCACCAACTGAAGCAAATTTGCTACAAAATGCTGGCTTACAGCATAGTGGTTCACACAGGTAGCTGACGACATGAATAAACTAACATAACACATAACTGCAGATAGAACCCACACTGATTTTGACTGATTTTTTTTTTTTTTTATTTAAATTGGTATAAGAGTTTTGACCAAATAATGTTAAGTCAAATAAGAAAAATGAAATGAGCTAATTACACAAGATCAGAACAGGAATTGATACATACAAAATATACAATGTTAGATATATAGACAAAATAGTGAACAAGCAGA